>CAJQUN010000761.1:0-201563 GCA_907163345.1 Haberlea rhodopensis | reverse complement strand
TAGAACTGTGGGTAAGAGTAAAATTATCCACGGTAACATTGTTATTAAAGATATACTGTTAGTTGAAAATTTATGCTATAACTTTGATCAACATTAGTCAACTTTGTGACAGTGGTCACTTAGTAGAATTCAACCATACACATGCACAATCAAGTCTGTCGATGGTACTACATTGCTTGTAGGTACTATTTGCTTTGCTACCTTGAATAGTTCCAAAATCTGGCTTTTGCACAAGCGGTTGAGTCACTTTTATTTTAAAACAATTGCCAGTCTGTATAAGCTTGATTTAGTTGATGTACTGTCCCATATAGAGTTCTCAAAAGATAAGATATGTTCAGTATGCCAGCTTGGTAAGCAAATCAGATCTACCTTTAAGAACAAAGTGAGTAAATCTTCTTCTCGGTGCCTAGAGTTGCTACACATGGATCTTTCGGTCCTATACCAGTAATAAGTGTAGGGGGAATGAAGTATACCCTGGTGTTAGACGATTACTCTTGTTTTACGTGGGTCTTGTTTCTAAGTGGCAAAGATCAGGCTACTCCAAAGCTGATCAAACTACTGAAAAGACTACAATATGAGAAATCGTGTGGGATAGATAGAATTCGTAGTGATAAAGGTACTGAGTTTACGAATCAAACACTCGAATCATATCTAGATGACCTTGTATTAAACATGAATACTCTGCTGCTAGAACCCCACATCAAAATGGAGTTGCTGAGCGTAGAAACCGCACTTTGAAAGAAGATGCGTGAACTATGCTTGTAGAATCAGAAATCTCTCAGAGATTTTGGGTAGAAGCGGTTAATATAGCTTATTATACGCAAAATAGATCGATGATTAATAAGCGAGCAAATAAAACACCTTATGAGATCTGGAATAGTAAGCCAAGTATTTCTTATTTCCATATGTTTGGTTGCAAATGTTTTATTCACAACAATGGAAAGACTCATCTCACCGCTTTTGATGCTAAATATGATGCCGGAATATTTCTTGGCTACTCTGCTGTTAGTTAGTCGTTCAGAGTATTTAACAATAGAACACTTACGGTAGAAGAATCTATTCATGTAAAATTTGATGAATCTGCTAATAACATTGTATCTGAACTGCAAATAAATAATCTAAGTAATCGATTAAAAAATACTCTTATTGATGATAATCATGATAATGAGTTGAATTACAGAAGTAGGATCGACAAATTTTAGAACCAGAAGTCCCAAAAGCCCTAGCAGAGGTACCTGCTAGTCCACAAGCACTGAATCCTATTGATGAGGACACTACTATGCACACTCCTGCTGCAGTAGATAGAGTAAACTCAATGATGAATCAATTCAATCTACTGAGCTACCAACTCACATTCACACCAACGAAGAAACAAATCCTCTTGGACCTCCGCTCCGGTGGAAGAAAGATCATCCACCCGGGCATGTCATAGGTAACCCTGCTGCTCCTCTACGCACCAGAGGACAGATGATTAATGAATTTTTTTCATGCTGCATTCATCTCTCATATAGAACCTAAGAAGATAGATGACGTTATATTAGACCCAAGCTGGGTAGAAGCTATGCAAGAAGAACTTAATCAATCTGAGAGAAACAAAGTATGGCACTTAGTACCACGTCTACCTCGTCACACTGTTATAGGTACCAAATGGGTATTTAGAAATAAATTGGATAAGAATGGTACTGTTATTAGGAATAAAGCAAGACTAGTTGCACATGGATACAGACATGAAGAAGGCATCGATTTCGATGAAACTTGTGCCCTGTAGCTCGATTAGAAGCCATTCACATATTTCTTGCATTTGTTGCCTTTAAAGACTTTAAAGTCTATCAGATGGACGTTAAGGGTGATTTTCTTAACGACAAACTCCAGGAAGAAGTTTATGCTGAACAGCCTCCTGGATTAAAGCCATCAGCAGCATCCCTATGTTTATAAACTGAACAAAGCTTTGTATGGTTTAAAACAAGCTCCCCGAGCATGGTATGAAACTCTATCAAATTATTTGACTGAGCACGACTTTACCATTGGCACGGTGGACAAGACCCATTTTAAATTCACAAAGGGTGACCATACTCTATTGGTTCAGATTTATGTTTATGATATTATTTTTGGCAGTAGTAACTCAAAACTTTGCGAAAGATTTTCCAAAATCATGCAGGATCAGTTTGAGATGAGTATGATTGGGGAGTTATCGTTTTTCTTAGGATTGCAAGTCAAGCAGTCCAATGAGGGAATCCTGATAATCAGTCAAAGTATACCAAAGAACTGCTAAAGAAATATGGAATGAGTACTAGTTCAACAACTGCCACTCCTATGAGTTCATCTACTAAATTAGACTTGGATGAAGCAGGCATACCAATCGAAGTAACAATGTATCGCGGATGAAAGATTGATAGGAAAAGTAGCAGTGGATATTGTAAAATCCTAGGGGATAGATTGATTTCACGGGGTTGTAAAAAGTAGATATCGATCACAATGTCTACTACAGAGTCAAAATACCTTGCTGCTAGAAGAATGTTGTGCTCACTGCTATGGATTCAACAACAATTAAGAGATTATGGAATTGAGTCCACTGAGGCACCGATTTTTGTGACAATACGTCTGCCATAGCTACCACGTATAATCCAGTTCTTCATTCTCGGACCAAGCATATTGACATTCGTCATCACCTCATCCGAGATCACATAATGAAGAAGGAGATTCAGCTGGAATACATATCCACCGAACAACAAGCAGCAGATATCTTCACAAAACCCCTACCGGACGCTAAGTTTCCTACTTTCGCAATATACTTGGTTTAATTGATATAACCAAATGATCTTATTTGTTTAAACATTTCTCTATGATAAATCCATGGGGAATTATGTTTTAGATATTGCATGAATGTAGGAGGAATCTTAATTCAGGATGAACTTTTGTGTTTTTGAAGGTCTACCAATTCTCAGCTGGTAAAACAATTGCCTGCAGCAGTAGATGCTACTTTACCAGTAGACTCTACATATCAATAGACATTACCATATATGATTTGCCGATAATAACCTTCGTTAATTAGAAACAAATTTGAAGGTCGGAATTCAAATTTAATTGTGTATTAATCGTGAATTATTTCGGTCCCCGCTCAAATCGTGTCTGTTTCTATTTTTATTTCAAATTTTTCACTGGTTAGATGTACGCCATGTGTCAATGTGTTCGCTCATCTACAGTAAGACATTACATCTACTCTCTATCTTTAACCGCCATTACCATTTTTACTTCTCACTTTTACCATTTCAAAATTTACTGCGCTAATACCTTGTCGAAGAATTTTCTTTCACAGATAACCAGATTCTCAGCACTTCTCAACTCAAAAATGTCGAAGACCAGCCAACCTAGCTTTGTTACAAACGTCGTTCATGTGGATTTCAACTCAGTCTACACCATTGCAGATGCGGAGATGAAGAATGTATTCCAATACTTGGACAACTCCGGCCTACTGGTTATGCTGAGCCTTGCACCTACATTCTATAGAGAAACTCTCCAAGAGTTTTATGCTACTGCATGGGTGGTCGACAACTCAGTGGTGTCCTCCATCTCCGGCCAGACTGTCATAATCACTCAGGAGGAATTTGCCACTCAACTGAGTATTCCTACTACTTGACTCACTGACCTTTCCACCGTATTAGTCGCTGTGCAAAAAGAAATGTGTACAGTGTTCTCAGGATCTGACGTTCGTCTGCAGCATCCTCCATTCAAAAAGATTTTGATGAAGAACCATTTCTTCCAGCTTGCCGATATTATCACAAAGGGGCTACTGTGCAAAGTTGGATCCTTTGACGTCATCGCCCCAGAGAAGTTTGAGGCGATGTGTGCTGTTGTGAAGGGAATGGGTATCAACTGGTCAGTGGTACTATTTCAAGTTCTGCTTGATTTGGTTAACTCGGCAAAGGGTCACTCTGGATTCGCTCTTACACTCAGCAGAATCCTTGAAAGCAAGAATGTCCCAGTGGGGCTATTTCCACTCGCCATCCAGCTTGGCTCATCAATGCACAATATTTGCAAATTCACCGGAAGCCAATCAGGGGAGACGGTGGTTCGTCCAAAGTTGGTACCACCAAGAGGAGGAAAGCTCAAGTGGTGAGAGATTCTGAGCAGTTTTTCTCAGAATCTACTGAGTCATCACCGCCTCCCCCGCCGAAGAGGCCAAAGACCCAGAAAAGGAACCCTGTTGTCTCCAAGAAGCAAGTACCTGATGCTGCTACTGAGATTCCAGCAGAGGTCACCGATGCTCATCACGATATCAGCCCTGAAACTATTCAAATTGTGGAACCAGTTGAGGTTGCTGCATCCTTGGCCATTGTCTATGCCATGCCAGCATCTACGGATGTCAACCCCACGACATATCGTTGAGTTCTTGTCGAGAGGCAGGTTCACTTACCCTGAGTCTCAGACCGTGTGCCTTCTGCCACCCTCTATTCACTCCTATCGGAAAAGGCAAAACTACAATGGAATGTGTCTCCACACTAGTGGCAACTGAAATCGATCTGCTCGTTGCAGAAATAGAAGCCCAGCTACAACCGCAAATGGAGATATTTGACAGATGGGTGAAAGATCGTCTGAAAATCAGATTCGATGATTTTCCCCCGATTCTCAACCAAGCGAGACTTGATGAGAATCTCATTCTCGAATACCTTCAGATCCAAGACGTGGAAAATGGTCTGAAACTGAGGGAAGTCTTTAGGATGATGCAGTGTGTCAGTGGACTTCACGCTCTGGTCCAGTCTCGTCTCAAGGAATTCCAGTCTGACTCAGGTACAGCTAACCATGACATGTATGTGCTCAACTCCTTGGGACCCAAGATTTCAATGGCTGAGCAGACACTGCATGACCTCAAGTTCATAATGGGCTTACACTCATGCTCTGCCCAATTGGGAGTAGCTCCAACCGCCACTACTAACAGAAGCATAGTTGATGTCACCCCGGTAGAGGTCTCTACGGTAATCTCCTTCCCCACTGCCTTTTTACCTGAACCAACTGCCACCCCGGGACAAATTATTGTATCTGCTCAACATCCCACGTTGATGGATGTTGATCCTATTACTGTAGATACAATAATTGAAATAGTGGGTAATCAAGTCAACCTATCTTCAGAGGATGATGAATCTACAGAGTCCTCACCTACCTCCCAACCTGCTCTGATAATAACAAGCTCTTCCTCTTCAACCGACCCAGCCCAACTAAACATTGAATCCACCATTATCGTTCCCTTTTGACTTCACAAACCTCCCAATAATTCCAGTTATCCTAACCCCACTGCCATCTACCATAGAGATACCTGCTGGGCCGATAGTACCACATTGTCCGAGTGAGAAATTGTCAGTGTCTGCTACAATTGATCAGTCTGGTGTTGCTTCTGCCAAGGTATCTGCCTACACTTCCTCCCTTGCTGCTCAACCTGCTAGTGTTTATGTTGAAGCTGATACAGCTATGGAAGTGATTAATGATGATGCTTGTTCTGCCGTATTGTCTGCTGAAGTATCTACTGCAGTTGCTCCATCTGTTGATATGACTGTAGTTGATGCATCTGCTACCCTAATACCTACTACTGCTTTTGATGACCAAGCTGGTCCCTCATCACTTGTTCAACCTCTGGCCAGTGGTCCCCCTGAGGAATTCTAAAATTTTTCTGATCATAATAATGATGAGGAAGCACCTTCCAATGTTGCCGCTCAGCTAACTCAGTTGTCCACTGTTATTTATGATCTGGCTAGCGAAGTCTCCAAACTCAACATGAAGAAAGAGATGCTAGTCATGAAATTGGTAATCTTCGGCGCCACACTGACTCTCAATTCAAGGATATCTATCGTGATGTCAATCATCTATCTGACAAGGTTACAAGTCTTCAAAAATTTGCCACCAAAGCCTTTTCCGACTCCTTCTCCAAGCTGGGGCAAGCCCAACTTACATTCGACCAACATAACGAATCTCTTCATGTTGTTACCTCACTGGAGATCGGAGGGAAGATTGATGATATTCATCAAAAAGTTTCCGAGCCGTTGGCATCTATGCAAGCAGCGTTTGCATCTCATTTACAAGATTTAAGCAACAGTCTGCCCACTGTCACTCACACTATTAGAAGGCTACCAGAACACAGCAGACCTCATTAGTCACGCTGAAGGGAACCAGCCCCAGAAAGACGAACATCTGCTGGTACAGGTGAATCAAGTCAGCCGAGACCTTCATCCCAGCACAGGTCCCGTAGTCCATGACAAACGCCTACTGACACTCCTTCCTCACCCGGTGACTATTCCAAGCATTTGTTTGGGCGCCCTTAGTAACATTTTCTTTGTCTCCTTCTGTTACTTTATATCTTTACTGCAATAAAATCATGTGTTCATGACTCACTACTTATCTTATCTGAGTTACTTTAAGATTGACATGACACATCACAGTGCACATTGCCACTTTTTGGATTATAAATAGCATGCTCACCGCCTCACTGCATCTCACACTACAACATGTGTATATTAAAACCTCACTTACTGTTCTTGCTTCTTGTCTGCAATTCTCATTCATGGGTTCATTACTTATCTAAATCAACCCTACATGGGTTAATTACATATCTAACCCATCTCTGTTAGCTCCAGCTTCACGAACCAGTCCTGATGTTCACCACCAGCTTGGAATTTGGAAAGCAGATGCCTGGGTGCTGATGACAAAAAAGGAGTAGACAGAGACTATGATGATGAACAGAAGACTACTTTGAAGATACCATTTATTTTCTAGGTTTTCTTTTGTTCTAATTTCTCTGTATGCACTTTTTCTCCCCCTCCCTTTGTCAACAACTCTGAAACTAGCCAGCTCGGATCATTTCATAATGACGATGTTTCTCAAGTTGTCTTTACCCACTTGAATAGATTGTAGACATATGATTGTTGTAAGAATTGTAAGATGTAAACATAATTCATTTTAAATAAAAATGATATTCTTTTTGGTTAATAATCAGCTTGATTACTACTCTTAGGTACCGTTTGAAGTGATGGATATGATAAGTAATGTAATGATTAAAAAGTTGTGAAATGATTGTAAAAATAGTATGTGATAAATTATATGTTGTTTGATTGGAGGATAAGATTGTTGATAAGGATTATTATTTGATACAATGACAAAAATACTTCATTATTATAATAATAAAATATAACATTAATTATAATATAATATATATACGTATGTATGTATAATATAATAATAATAGTATATATAATATGTAATAAATATATATATTACATTATAAGATATAATAGAAATAGAAAATATATATAACATTAATTATATATATAGATACGTAGTTGTAATATATAATAATAATAGTTAGATAAATATGTAATAATATATATTAGTAGGACATTATAAGATAATAATAAAAAATTAGAAGATATAGATATACGTATGTATAGAGATAGAATAGGTAATAAGAGAGATTAGATTACATTATAATATAATAATAAAAAATATATTATAATAATTATTATAATATATATATATATATATATACCACATATGTATGTATATATAATAATAATAGTATATATAATATGTAATAATATATATTATTATTACATCTATAATATAATAATAAAAAATTAATATAACATAATTATAATATATATATATATATACGTATGTATGTATATATATAATAATAATATCTATATTAATATGTATAATATATATTATTATTACATTATAATATAATAATAATAAAATATTATAAATTAATTATAATATATAGATATAGGTATGTATGTATGTATATATATAATACTAATAGTATTTATAATATGTAATAATATATATTATTATTACATTATATAATATAATAATAAAATCAATATATTATAATATTAAAAAATAAATAAATAATAATAATAACCATAATAATAAATATCATATATAAATTAATATTTAATATTATAATAATAAATATAGTACATATATATATATATAAATATATGTGCGTGTGTATATATACATATATATAATAGTAATAATAATAATAATAATAATAAAAATAATAAGAATAGCTTGTTTGTGATTGCCATGAGATAATTGATCCTGGAAATCAGTATCTAAAACCGAAATAGATAATTTCAAATCTTTAAATTTATTTTCTAAAAATTGTTCAAAGTCTCCCATTGATTTTAATTTAAAATCCTTGATTTCAGGGGGAGGTTGGATATTGGGAGTGGTTAATATTATATTCGATGGTGGTGTCATTCCAACTAAAGGTTGAATGTGTGCAATTTTTGTACTAATATTCTCAATTCTATTATGTAATAGATTAATTTGTTCTCCTAAAATAACTAGGAAAAGATTTGTGTAATTTTGTTGTTTTAATAATTTATTAATATGTTGACATGTGAGTTGTAAAGTCTCATTTTCTAATAATTTTGAAAATGCTGAAAAATTAAGAATCGTTCCTTCCTTTTCAATTTCAAAAGGTTGTTGAGGAGGATATAAATTTGTCAAAATATTACCATTCGAAAGTTTATATGTCCTTTCTAATACTTGAATATAGGGTTCAACATATGTTGATATAAACCATGATATAAAAGGTATGCAAGCATTTTGTTCAGAACAAAATTTATAAAATTCTTTCTGTAACAAAGTTTGTTTTTCTTTTGAAATATTGTCAAAAAACCATTTTCTAAATTGTTTCCATTTAGGTTGATTAAATTCATTTTTTATTTTCTGCCTGGCACTAGATCCAGGGCTAAAATCTATTTTAGGTGTATTATTCATAAAGAAAAATTCATTTCTGATTCAGTTATTTCTGATTCTTTTAATCCTCTGACAATATTGTCTGGATTAATATATAATTTACTTATTCTTTCATGTTGTAAATTATCAGGTAAATTTGGAACTGCAGATGTTGAAGCTCTATGAGGAGAATTATTTTCCTCCATTGGAGAAATATGAGAAAAAGATGAATATGACTTAGATGATTTAGATCTTAACGATCTAGGTATTGATTGTAATAATTTTTGTTGATTATTTGGTTCAAATTGTAGTTGAATTGAACCATCATTTGTTTGTATAACATCAACTAAATTGTTTTGAATTCTGGTTTGAACAGGAATTGCATGTTCAATTGTCCAGTTATCAGGGAAAACAATTTCATCCCATTTAATAGCTCTTCGTGTTGTAATGTTAGATCGACTAAAATTAGTTTCAATCAATATTGTTTCATTAATGGGTTTATCCATTCTCCTACATTGAGGATTTAATGTATGCAAAGGTTTAAAATAAATACGATAACAGATACAAATTATTTCTGTTCCTGGAGCATAATTATAACCATGAGTTTTAACATTTAATGTTAAAGCTTCTAGTATACTAATATCAGATAATGATAATTGTAAATTTGGATAAACATCAAAATAAACAGGGCCATGAGCCAAACTAGATTGAATAATTCCAATCAAAGATTGTTTCCAATTTAAATTTCTTCCATCTCTTAAAGCTGCTATAAAGCTTTCTGGTAATCCTTCTAAAGTTAAAGGTTTAAAAGCAATTTGTACTAAACCAATGTGAAGAAATTTATGAGTTTCGATATAAGGTGAAAAGGATATTTTACCTTATATCGAAACTCATAAATTTCTTCACATTGGTTTAGTACAAATTGCTTTTAAACCTTTAACTTTAGAAGGATTACCAGAAAGCTTTATAGCAGCTTTAAGAGATGGAAGAAATTTAAATTGGAAACAATCTTTGATTGGAATTATTCAATCTAGTTTGGCTCATGGCCCTGTTTATTTTGATGTTTATCCAAATTTACAATTATCATTATCTGATATTAGTATACTAGAAGCTTTAACATTAAATGTTAAAACTCATGGTTATAATTATGCTCCAGGAACAGAAATAATTTGTATCTGTTATCGTATTTATTTTAAACCTTTGCATACATTAAATCCTCAATGTAGGAGAATGGATAAACCCATTAATGAAACAATATTGATTGAAACTAATTTTAGTCGATCTAACATTACAACACGAAGAGCTATTAAATGGGATGAAATTGTTTTCCCTGATAACTGGACAATTGAACATGCAATTCCTGTTCAAACCAGAATTCAAAACAATTTAGTTGATGTTATACAAACAAATGATGGTTCAATTCAACTACAATTTGAACCAAATAATCAACAAAAATTATTACAATCAATACCTAGATCGTTAAGATCTAAATCATCTAAGTCATATTCATCTTTTTCTCATATTTCTCCAATGGAGGAAAATAATTCTCCTCATAGAGCTTCAACATCTGCAGTTCCAAATTTACCTGATAATTTACAACATGAAAGAATAAGTAAATTATATATTAATCCAGACAATATTGTCAGAGGATTAAAAGAATCAGAAATAACTGAATCAGAAATGAATTTTTCTTTATGAATAATACACCTAAAATAGATTTTAGCCCTGGATCTAGTGCCAGGCAGAAAATAAAAAATAAATTTAATCAACCTAAATGGGAACAATTTAGAAAATGGTTTTTTGACAATATTTCAAAAGAAAAACAAACTTTGTTACAGAATGAATTTTATAAATTTTGTTCTGAACAAAATGCTTGCATACCTTTTATATCATGGTTTATATCAACATATGTTGAACCCTATATTCAAGTATTAGAAAGGACATGTAAACTTTCGAATGGTAATATTTTGACAAATTTATATCCTCCTCAACAACCTTTTGAAATTGAAAAGGAAGGAACGATTCTTAATTTTTCAGCATTTTCAAAATTATTAGAAAATGAGACTTTACAACTCACATGTCAACATATTAATAAATTATTAAAACAACAAAATTACACAAATATTTTCCTAGTTATTTTAGGAGAACAAATTAATCTATTACATAATAGAATTGAGAATATTAGTACAAAAATTGCACACATTCAACCTTTAGTTGGAATGACACCACCATCGAATATAATATTAACCACTCCCAATATCCAACCTCCCCCTGAAATCAAGGATTTTAAATTAAAATCAATGGGAGACTTTGAACAATTTTTAGAAAATAAATTTAAAGATTTGAAATTATCTATTTCGGTTTTAGATACTGATTTCCAGGATCAATTATCTCATGGCAATCACAAACAAGTCATTGGTGATCAAATAAATAAATTAAAAAATAGATGGGCCAATAAACCCACTCAAAGCTTATTTTATTATAGTAGGCCATCTCCAATGGATACTCTCCATGAAGAAACTGACCTTAATGGAAATAATAGTTATAGTGGTAAACATATTTATGAATGGAATATTGATGGATATCCGGACAAACAGATTTATAATCTGGCTCATAGAATGCTTATGTATTCCACTATTTGTAAAAGTAACGGCAATACGGATAAAAATATTGCTAATATGATTATTGCTGGATTTACTGGCCAATTAAAAGGCTGGTGGGATAATTATTTAACTCTAGCTAATAAAGAAGAAATCATGAATACAGTTAAACAAGAAAATAACATCATTGTAGAAAATGCTGTCTACACTTTAGTTGTTAATATTATTGATCATTTTACTGGTAGATATTCTGAACAAAATGAAAATATTCGAACTCTTTTACAGAATTTAAGATGTAAAACATTAACTGATTTTAGATGGTATAAAGACACATTTCTCAATAGAGTTATGGAATTACAAGATTGTAATAGTTCACATTGGAAATCCAAATTTATTGATGGATTACCTCACCTCTTTGCTGAAAGAGTTAGGAAGAACCTTAGAAAGGATCATATTAATATCCCTTATGATTCCTATACATATGGAAAACTTATTGGCACATGTATCCAAGAAGGATTAGCCATATGTAATGAAATTAAATTAAATCAACAAATTAAAAGACAAAATTTGTCTGAACGAAAACAATTAGGACAATTTTGTGAGCAATTTGGTATGGACCTACCATCACAAAATAAGATTTATACTAAAAATAAAACATACAAAAATGAGAAAAATTTTCAAAAACCTTATTATAAGAAAAGGAGAAAATATTCTCAGAAAAGATTAGATCACAAAAGTGAAAGGAAAAAATTTAGACAATCAACTAAAATACCTAAAAAACAAAATATAACTTGTTTTCGATGTGGTCATACAGGTCATTATGCTAATAGATGCAAGATGAAAGAAAAAATTAATACTTTAGATATTCCTGATAATATTAAGGATGCTCTTAATACAATATTAGTACACTCTTCTGACAGTTCTGATTATTCATCAGACTCGTCTTATGATTCGAATGATTCAGATGAATCAAAACATCTTCAGGTTTTAGAGAATGAATCTAGTCATTCTGAAACAGATTGTTGTAAACCTTGTTCTATAGGACAACCCTGTATTAAGACTATTTCAGATGAATCAAATGATTTACATTATAAAATATTATCACAATTTCAGGATTTAAATATAAATACTTTAACTAATACCAATATATTAGAATTTCTCAAATTAGTTAAAGACCCTGAATTAAGATATAAATTAATTGATCAAATGGAAGATATACCTTCCACTTCAACATCTAATAATATTCCTCGGAATATTATTGATAATTCCAATAATCCGTATTCCATGACAGAAGTTTATAAGCTTCTAAGACAAAGACAATCCAATGATACTCCTACATCAATTAATGATTTGTTTATAGAGATTGATAATCTTAAACAAGAAATTAAATTTCTTCAACATGAAAATAGAATATTTGATACCCGAATTTCGAAGTTAGAAGATAATCAAATTTCTAGTTCTCCAATTACATCTCCAAAATTTCCTGATAAGGACAATTTTCAGTTACCACCTGAACATGATTTTCTGGCAACATTAGAAATTCTAGTTGCTCAAAAATGGTATACTCAGATTACTTTATTAATTGATAATCATTTCTCCAAAACATTTACAGCACTTATTGATAGTGGTGCAGATTTAAATGTTATTCAGGAAGGATTAATTCCTACTAGATATTATACCAAAACAACTAATAGTTTATCCCATGCTGGTGGACAGAAATTGGACATACAATATAAACTTCCTCAAGTTTCTATTTGCATAAATCGAACATGCATAAAAACTAGCTTTTTGTTAGCTAAAGATATTACTAATCAAGTAATACTTGGATCTCCATTTATTACTCAATTATACCCAATTACATATATTGATAATTTAGGTATTCGTGGTACTTTTGAAGGAAAAACTATTTTCCTAAAATTCTTAGATGCTCCTTCACCACGATACATTAATATTATTCATGATCATATTCAAAATAAAATTTACCAATTACAATTTTTAAAATTTGAAATAAATACAATCACAATAAGTGATCAGTTAAAAAATCCTAGATTACAGGAAAAAATTAAGTTAATAGCACAACAATTTTCCTTACAAATTTGTAGTGATCATCCCAATGCTTTTTGGAATCGAAAAAAGCATATTATCTCTTTATCCTATGAGGATGATTTTAATGAAAAATTAATCCCTACAAAAGCTCGACCATGTCAAATGAGCTCTGAGTATTTAGAATTATGTAAAAAGGAAATTGAATCCTTATTACAGAAGAAGTTAATTAAGCCTTCTAAATCTCCCTGGTCTTGTACTGCTTTTTATGTTAATAAAAAGAGTGAACAAGAACGTGGAGTACCAAGACTAGTTATCAATTATAAACCATTAAATAAAGTCTTAAAATGGATAAGACATCCAATCCCTAATAAAAAGGATTTATTAGATAGATTATATGATTCTCTCATATTTTCAAAATTTGATCTGAAATCAGGATATTGGCAAATACAAGTCAATCAAAGTGATACTTATAAAACTGCTTTTAATGTTCCAATAGGACATTATGAGTGGAATGTAATGCCTTTTGGTTTAAAAAATGCACCTTCTGAATTTCAACAAATTATGAATGATATTTTTACTCCTTATAGTGAGTTTATAATTGTTTATATAGATGATATTTTAGTATATTCTAAAACAATTGATTTACATATAAAACACTTAGATATGTTTAAGAAAATTATTATTCAAAACGGCTTAGTTATATCTAAACCAAAGATGTCTTTATTTCAACTGAAATAAGATTCTTAGGCCATAATATTAATAAAGGAAATATAATTCCTATTTCGCGAAGTATAGAATTTGCTTCTAAATTTCCAGATAAAATAATTGATAAAACTCAATTACAAAGATTTTTAGGAAGTCTAAATTATATTTCTGCTTATTATAAGAATTTAACTCAAGATTCAGCTATTCTATATGATAGACTTAAAAAGGTTCCTAAACCTTGGACTGATGAACATACCAAGGCAGTTCAAACTATTAAGCAAAAGGTAAAATACTTACCTTGTTTAATGATAGCAAATCCAAATTGGAATAAAATTATTGAGACAGATGCCTCTGATATTGGTTATGGAGGTATATTGAAACAAATAGATCCTATTTCAAAAAATGAATTTCTAATTATATTTTATTCTGGCAAATGGAATGACAGTCAGAAAAATTATGCAACTATAGCAAAAGAAGTTCTTGCAATTGTTAAATGTATCTTAAAATTTCAAGATGATTTATATAATCAGAAATTTATAATTAAAACAGATTGTAATATTGATGGATATCCGGACAAACAGATTTATAATCTGGCTCATAGAATGCTTATGTATTCCACTATTTGTAAAAGTAACGGCAATACGGATAAAAATATTGCTAATATGATTATTGCTGGATTTACTGGCCAATTAAAAGGCTGGTGGGATAATTATTTAACTCTAGCTAATAAAGAAGAAATCATGAATACAGTTAAACAAGAAAATAACATCATTGTAGAAAATGTTGTCTACACTTTAGTTGTTAATATTATTGATCATTTTACTGGTAGATATTGTGAACAAAATGAAAATATTCGAACTCTTTTACAGAATTTAAGATGTAAAACATTAACTGATTTTAGATGGTATAAAGACACATTTCTCAATAGAGTTATGGAATTACAAGATTGTAATAGTTCACATTGGAAATCCAAATTTATTGATGGATTACCTCACCTCTTTGCTGAAAGAGTTAGGAAGAACCTTAGAAAGGATCATATTAATATCCCTTATGATTCCTATACATATGGAAAACTTATTGGCACATGTATCCAAGAAGGATTAGCCCTATGTAATGAAATTAAATTAAATCAACAAATTAAAAGACAAAATTTGTCTGAACGAAAACAATTAGGACAATTTTGTGAGCAATTTGGTATGGACCTACCATCACAAAATAAGATTTATCCTAAAAATAAAACATACAAAAATGAGAAAAATTTTCAAAAACCTTATTATAAGAAAAGGAGAAAATATTCTCAGAAAAGATTAGATCACAAAAGTGAAAGGAAAAAATTTAGACAATCAACCAAAATACCTAAAAAACAAAATATAACTTGTTTTCGATGTGGTCATACAGGTCATTATACTAATAGATGCAAGATGAAAGAAAAAATTAATACTTTAGATATTCCTGATAATATTAAGGATGCTCTTAATACAATATTAGTACACTCTTCTGACAGTTCTGATTATTCATCAGACTCGTCTTATGATTCGAATGATTCAGATGAATCAAAACATCTTCAGGTTTTAGAGAATGAATCTAGTCATTCTGAAACAGATTGTTGTAAACCTTGTTCTATAGGACAACCCTGTATTAAGACTATTTCAGATGAATCAAATGATTTACATTATAAAATATTATCACAATTTCAGGATTTAAATATAAATACTTTAACTAATACCAATATATTAGAATTTCTCAAATTAGTTAAAGACCCTGAATTAAGATATAAATTAATTGATCAAATGGAAGATATACCTTCCACTTCAACATCTAATAATATTCCTCGGAATATTATTGATAATTCCAATAATCCTTATTCCATGACAGAAGTTTATAAGCTTCTAAGACAAAGACAATCCAATGATACTCCTACATCAATTAATGATTTGTTTATAGAGATTGATAATCTTAAACAAGAAATTAAATTTCTTCAACATGAAAATAGAATATTTGATACCCGAATTTCGAAGTTAGAAGAGAATCAAATTTCTAGTTCTCCAATTACATCTCCAAAATTTCCTGATAAGGACAATTTTCAGTTACCACCTGAACATGATTTTCTGGCAACATTAGAAATTCTAGTTGCTCAAAAATGGTATACTCAGATTACTTTATTAATTGATAATCATTTCTCCAAAACATTTACAGCACTTATTGATAGTGGTGCAGATTTAAATGTTATTCAGGAAGGATTAATTCCTACTAGATATTATACCAAAACAACTAATAGTTTATCCCATGCTGGTGGACAGAAATTGGACATACAATATAAACTTCCTCAAGTTTCTATTTGCATAAATCGAACATGCATAAAAACTAGCTTTTTGTTAGCTAAAGATATTACTAATCAAGTAATACTTGGATCTCCATTTATTACTCAATTATACCCAATTACATATATTGATAATTTAGGTATTCGTGGTACTTTTGAAGGAAAAACTATTTTCCTAAAATTCTTAGATGCTCCTTCACCACGATACATTAATATTATTCATGATCATATTCAAAATAAAATTTACCAATTACAATTTTTAAAATTTGAAATAAATACAATCACAATAAGTGATCAGTTAAAAAATCCTAGATTACAGGAAAAAATTAAGTTAATAGCACAACAATTTTCCTTACAAATTTGTAGTGATCATCCCAATGCTTTTTGGAATCGAAAAAAGCATATTATCTCTTTATCCTATGAGGATGATTTTAATGAAAAATTAATCCCTACAAAAGCTCGACCATGTCAAATGAGCTCTGAGTATTTAGAATTATGTAAAAAGGAAATTGAATCCTTATTACAGAAGAAGTTAATTAAGCCTTCTAAATCTCCCTGGTCTTGTACTGCTTTTTATGTTAATAAAAAGAGTGAACAAGAACGTGGAGTACCAAGACTAGTTATCAATTATAAACCATTAAATAAAGTCTTAAAATGGATAAGACATCCAATCCCTAATAAAAAGGATTTATTAGATAGATTATATGATTCTCTCATATTTTCAAAATTTGATCTGAAATCAGGATATTGGCAAATACAAGTCAATCAAAGTGATACTTATAAAACTGCTTTTAATGTTCCAATAGGACATTATGAGTGGAATGTAATGCCTTTTGGTTTAAAAAATGCACCTTCTGAATTTCAACAAATTATGAATGATATTTTTACTCCTTATAGTGAGTTTATAATTGTTTATATAGATGATATTTTAGTATATTCTAAAACAATTGATTTACATATAAAACACTTAGATATGTTTCAGAAAATTATTATTCAAAACGGCTTAGTTATATCTAAACCAAAGATGTCTTTATTTCAAACTGAAATAAGATTCTTAGGCCATAATATTAATAAAGGAAATATAATTCCTATTTCGCGAAGTATAGAATTTGCTTCTAAATTTCCAGATAAAATAATTGATAAAACTCAATTACAAAGATTTTTAGGAAGTCTAAATTATATTTCTGCTTATTATAAGAATTTAACTCAAGATTCAGCTATTCTATATGATAGACTTAAAAAGGTTCCTAAACCTTGGACTGATGAACATACCAAGGCAGTTCAAACTATTAAGCAAAAGGTAAAATACTTACCTTGTTTAATGATAGCAAATCCAAATTGGAATAAAATTATTGAGACAGATGCCTCTGATATTGGTTATGGAGGTATATTGAAACAAATAGATCCTATTTCAAAAAATGAATTTCTAATTAGATTTTATTCTGGCAAATGGAATGACAGTCAGAAAAATTATGCAACTATAGCAAAAGAAGTTCTTGCAATTGTTAAATGTATCTTAAAATTTCAAGATGATTTATATAATCAGAAATTTATAATTAAAACATATTGTAAGTCAGCTAAATTTATGTTTAATAAAGATTTTAAACATGATGTTTCTAAACAAATGTTTGCTCGTTGGCAAGCTCATTTAGCTCCATTTGATTTCGATATCATCTATAAAAAAGGTGAAGAAAATTCTCTTCCAGACTTTTTGACTCGTGAATATTTAAATGCTTGAAATATTTTCAGGTATGAGTCAATCTTCTAGAGGAACTTCCTTTTATAGAGGAAGGGGTGGCCGAGGAGGCCGAGGACAAAATCCAGAGCATATTATAGCTCAACATGGAACACGTAGGCTTATAGCCAGGAATTTATCTCAAGAGCAGGATCCTTTATATCAGGAATTCCTTGCTTTTAGACAACAGAGAGAGGGTAATATCCCTGGCACAGAAACAACAGCATCATATGCTAATATCGTTAATAACGATGAAGGAGAATCACATAATTTTATCAAAAATGATTCCCAGGAAATCATATTTTTCCTTGAAGATATTGATCTAAAATGGGCTAATGAACCCTGGAAGATTATGAGCAGGTATATTGACACTGCATCCTTTGCTTATGGGACATATAAATCTCGAAATTATTATGAGCAATTACTCATAAATAATTCATGCGAAATTACGCGATTTCCTTTAGGACAAAAGGAAAATTTTACTTTTAGTAAAATCATTATTAAGCGAGTCATAACTCCAACTGAATGGGGAATATCACCTCTTAAGGAAAAAGAATTTGCTTTTCCTAATAATCAGATGATTAAATATAATTATTGGGATTATGTTGAAGCCTTTCATAAAGTCTTCTTCTATGAAAACAATAAAAAACGACATTCGTGGTTTATAAAAATTTGTACTGAAGTATATAAACATGATATTCCAAATTGGTTTATAAATTGGTGGGGCAAATATCGCACTACACAAAAAATTTTACCAGAAATTTATAAAACCTATTTTGATGAATGGATTGATTTATCTCCTAAATTAAATCAAATGCAAAGTTCTGGTATAACAGGAATAGCATCTTTCTATTACTTTGTTGAATTTTCTATTCCTTGGATTTGGAAATGGTCGCCAGAAGTATCTTATACTGATACTCACATCCCCTGCCTTAAAAGGAATTTTTATTCAAAATTCTGGGATAAAATGTCAAAGGAAAACCCAGACACCAAACAAATGTTTGGAATGGATACTTTGGAACTAATTGCGGATACCATTGCTACTTATCAGACGGATAACTTTGTTAAAAATTCGTTTGAGCAACCTTCACCATTTGAGCACATTGCTCGAAAATGTCGAATGAAATCCGAGGTAATGACTAAGGAGAAAATAATTGAAGAATATTTGGAAGCAATGAAGAAGGATATATTAACCAGATTTGATGATGATAACATGTCTGGAAAATCAATTTCTGAAGATTTACAGGATGCACAGGATCCAAATATTCCTTTTGATGATATTTTTGAAACATTCAAAGCCACTATGATGGAAACTGGGTCTACTGGATCCACCTCAAAAGATAAAGACAAAGCACTATAAAAAGAAGATGCTGATTCCCCGCATTATTTGGCTCAATGGCAGACAATCTTTAGTGGATATGACTAAAGAGGAATATTGCTTTAATAAAGTATTGTACGATGGAATATATTCTATCCACTATCTTATTTTATATGTTAGTGCGTCTACTGTTGTAAATTAGTGTGGTTCCTGTTTGCACTTTTTTATTATTAGTCTGTACTGTTTTTATTTTGGGTTTGAAGTCCGGATTTGAAATCCGATGTTTCACTCCTATATAAGGAGCTTTTATTTCCTTTGTTTGGTAGACTGGAAAAAAGAGACTGGAAATCATCCACTCTTTGTAATATTCTCGTCCATCTTAATAAACAGTTTGCTTTTGGTTACACCTACTCTTATTCTGCTCTTCCTTTCTGTAAGTATTCTTTTATCTTTATTTTTGTTTTTATCATAAATATTATGATAGGCTAAATATTTATTTGTGTTAACTTAAATCTCATTTACTTACTTATGCCTTGAATTGGTCCTTATGTATCTTATGAATAAATCATTCTAGGTTGGAATAAGTAAAACTGGCATTTAAGAACTATTGTACTATTGCCCGCTTATGACGAGGTGTGTCGATTAGGGCGTTTTTGTACTGTTATAGTTCAAGGATTGACGGTTTTTGTATTCTGTAGAAGTCCTAGGTTCATGATGAATTCATAGGAGGTCTCGAATGGTATCAGAGCCAATTAGGTCATAAGTTAAGTAGAAGATGATGAGAGTTAACACAAGTAGCCGTATTCAAATGAATTTAAACCTTGTTAAGAAACAGAATACTGTTAAGAATAGTATGGTACAAGAATATGATGTACCTCAGAATTTAGAATCACTAAATAGATGGACTATTCCTAAAATTGAACCTAAACTTATATATAAGTTAGGAGCTTTTGAAAGATTAGGAATTAAACAAATTGTTAAAACTACTGAAGAAGCAGTATCATTAAATAATGATGAAATGGTTTTAAAATTACTTAGTGAAAAGGATATTTTACCTTATATCGAAACTCATAAATTTCTTCACATTGGTTTAGTACAAATTGCTTTTAAACCTTTAACTTTAGAAGGATTACCAGAAAGCTTTATAGCAGCTTTAAGAGATGGAAGAAATTTAAATTGGAAACAATCTTTGATTGGAATTATTCAATCTAGTTTGGCTCATGGCCCTGTTTATTTTGATGTTTATCCAAATTTACAATTATCATTATCTGATATTAATATACTAGAAGCTTTAACATTAAATGTTAAAACTCATGGTTATAATTATGCTCCAGGAACAGAAATAATTTGTATCTGTTATCGTATTTATTTTAAACCTTTGCATACATTAAATCCTCAATGTAGGAGAATGGATAAACCCATTAATGAAACAATATTGATTGAAACTAATTTTAGTCGATCTAACATTACAACACGAAGAGCTATTAAATGGGATGAAATTGTTTTCCCTGATAACTGGACAATTGAACATGCAATTCCTGTTCAAACCAGAATTCAAAACAATTTAGTTGATGTTATACAAACAAATGATGGTTCAATTCAACTACAATTTGAACCAAATAATCAACAAAAATTATTACAATCAATACCTAGATCGTTAAGATCTAAATCATCTAAGTCATATTCATCTTTTTCTCATATTTCTCCAATGGAGGAAAATAATTCTCCTCATAGAGCTTCAACATCTGCAGTTCCAAATTTACCTGATAATTTACAACATGAAAGAATAAGTAAATTATATATTAATCCAGACAATATTGTCAGAGGATTAAAAGAATCAGAAATAACTGAATCAGAAATGAATTTTTCTTTATGAATAATACACCTAAAATAGATTTTAGCCCTGGATCTAGTGCCAGGCAGAAAATAAAAAATGAATTTAATCAACCTAAATGGGAACAATTTAGAAAATGGTTTTTTGACAATATTTCAAAAGAAAAACAAACTTTGTTACAGAATGAATTTTATAAATTTTGTTCTGAACAAAATGCTTGCATACCTTTTATATCATGGTTTATATCAACATATGTTGAACCCTATATTCAAGTATTAGAAAGGACATATAAACTTTCGAATGGTAATATTTTGACAAATTTATATCCTCCTCAACAACCTTTTGAAATTGAAAAGGAAGGAACGATTCTTAATTTTTCAGCATTTTCAAAATTATTAGAAAATGAGACTTTACAACTCACATGTCAACATATTAATAAATTATTAAAACAACAAAATTACACAAATATTTTCCTAGTTATTTTAGGAGAACAAATTAATCTATTACATAATAGAATTGAGAATATTAGTACAAAAATTGCACACATTCAACCTTTAGTTGGAATGACACCACCATCGAATATAATATTAACCACTCCCAATATCCAACCTCCCCCTGAAATCAAGGATTTTAAATTAAAATCAATGGGAGACTTTGAACAATTTTTAGAAAATAAATTTAAAGATTTGAAATTATCTATTTCGGTTTTAGATACTGATTTCCAGGATCAATTATCTCATGGCAATCACAAACAAGTCATTGGTGATCAAATAAATAAATTAAAAAATAGATGGGCCAATAAACCCACTCAAAGCTTATTTTATTATAGTAGGCCATCTCCAATGGATACTCTCCATGAAGAAACTGACCTTAATGGAAAAAATAGTTATAGTGGTAAACATATTTATGAATGGAATATTGATGGATAATATATAATTATTTTTTGGCGGGAATTTCAAATTTTGAGATAGTGAAAAAGGCGGGAAGGGGCATTTATGTCATTTTGTTATAAAGTGGAATTAGAGTGTGATAAATATGGTGGGATAATTTGTGTTAAAAATCGAAAAAAAACATGGGATATGATAAGTAATACAAAGATTACTTTTCTTATACAACGGAGCCTTAATCTGCTCATTTATCTAACAATATTTGCTACTCTCCACTGCTATGCTTCTAAGTCTTAACATTTATCTGCTGTTCAATGTTCAAGCAAGAGTCTCCACTGCTAAGTATTGTCATCATCAAAAAGGGGGAAATTGTTGGGAAAACATTTCTAAGTTTTGGTAATCACAAATATCTACCGCTTGAAGTATTCACTGCATTGAAATAATGACTAACTCTATAAAGGTCCACTGGATAAAAGACAAAGCCATCTATAAAAGACAAAGCCATATACCGGGTGAAGAATCATCTACCGAGTGAAAAGCCATCTACCGGGTGAAGAATCATCTACCGGGTGAAAAGACATCTACCAAGTGAAGAGTCATCTACTTGGTGAAAAGCCATCTATCGGGTGAAGAATCATCTACCGGGTGAAAAGTCATCTAACGGGTGAAGAGTCATCTACCGAGTGAAAGGATAAAAAGAGATCTACCGAATCCAAAGACCAAGAGTTATCATCTACCGGATACAGAAGAGTGAACGTCCACTGGAACAAGAGTACCATCAGACGTCTAAGGAGTTATTAGTTGACTTATGTCCATCAGACTAAGTAACTAATAACTATCCAGCAGATGATGAAATGAACATCAGCTGATCGTGCAACCAACAGATATACAGCAAAGGAGAAGTCAGCAGACGTATAAAGCAACAAGACAAAACAAGTACAACTCATTTTGACGAAAGTACAACAGAGCGCCGCACCACTATGATATCAGCACCACCATTAGCGTCAGAATGAAAGAGCCATTAATTAACAAAATTGGAAACAAGACAAACAAAATTTGAAAGGAAATCAGGAAGCTGATTTCAAGCAGAACTTTCCAATTGAAGAAAAGTTGTCATTAGACCGCTGTTCCTATAAATACATCAAAGTGAAGAATGAAGAGTGCTGATCAATCCGATAAAATTCGAAAGACACAAATCAACTTCATTCATTCAAGCAAAACCAAAACCGTTTTACTGAGATATTCTGAAGTTTTGCAAGAGCGGCAAAGCAATCTTATTGTGATCTTGAAGATCAAAGCCTACTGCTCAAAGAACACTCAAAGTTTAAGAGATTTGTAATTTTGTGTGAGTGTTGTAAAACACAATGTAAACAACTAAGAGTGTTGTGTTGCCAGGAGTTTAGGCCGAGCTGTGTGAGTGCCTAAGAAGGTTGTATACTGAAAAGTGTAAGCCAAAGTCTTATAGTGTACCTTCCTGCAAAGGAAGAAAGGGAGACGTAAAAGCGTTGTGCTTCGAACTTCCAGAACATATTCTGTGTCATTTACTTACTGCATTTTACCATTCAGTTACTTTAACTCACAAGTCCAGCAAACGTCTTCCGTACTATTACTAGTGTCTGCTGACTTGCCAACTATTGAGAAGCTATTGCAATACTTAACAGTCTGTTGTAAGAAGAAGAATCAAAATTGAGTCTAGTGTTTATTCACCCCCCTTCTAAACACTACTCCGATCCTAACACTCTTGGTTAGGGCGATCGATCGCCTGCATCAATTTCATCAACTCGCTCTTTTTCAACTTCTTTTCCAATGTCTTGACTTGTCTTGTTCTAGTTCCACATTCCAGTCCACAAAATGGGGTTTTTCAAGTGTTTCTTGCACTTTTACTAGATTCCTGAAAATATACCAAAACACAACCAAAAGCGTAAAATCGTCCAAGAATCACTATAAAAATGACAAGAAATATATGCAAATATAAGTGTAAAATGGCACTTATCAACTTCCTCAAACTTAATGATCGTCCTCGAGCAAGAATATAATTATAAAACAATGAAACTCAAAAATGATAAGTGACATGGATTATTTCATGCTCATATATTTATCTCAGGAATTTTACCCATACCACAACAAAATAATCCATCCAACAGTTGGACACGAAGTGTTTTCTCTTTAAATCAAGTAACAGCCTCAAACTCGGAACATATGTGTGTGTTATTGTCAATCACAACAATCTTCATAGATCAAACAATGCTAATCAACAACAGTCAAGATTATCATCGAGCATCCCATATACCTAAAGCACTTCTCCACTAATGTAATTAATTCCCAGACTTGGATCAAAATGGCTTTTCAAGCTTATAATGTTAGGCCTTTTGGTGTTGGTTTTCAAAGAAAATATATGATAAGTGCAAAGAAGATAGTATAACTTATAAAGTTCATTTTTTATAGCACATATTGAGCTTCTCTTCTTTTTTTCTAGCCTTGGCCACTTTGGGTCTTATCATTCTTTTTTCAAGGCTCTTTCTTTACCTCTTTTCATTTGCTCCTTTTCTCATTCATCATTCTTTTTCAGTCAGTTCTTCATGATATAACGATTCACGTGCATCGAATGTGATTCATTATACTCCCTTAGGGTAAGGATAAAATTCATTTTCAGGCTCGTCTAAGGGTAGGTATCATGAGTTTATCAAAAAAAATCGAATGGTGTTAGTTTCCAATTAAGCTCAAAAGTGGATACTAGGGATGAGTATAAACAAGGTAGGCTTGAAAGGCTCAAACATTCCACAGATTGCCTAAATCATGTCCAAGTCAAGTTCATAATTATTAAATTTCGCCTCAAAGTGCCATCATCAAATGGGTTCTATGATCACTCTAAGATGCTCAAGAATGTTATCAAGTTCACACATATCATCACTACTCTATATGCAATCCACAAGTTCATGATTCAATGTGCTCAAATTATTTCTCATTTTCAACATGTCAACTCAACTCAAGATATTCATAACAAGTTTACAACCATCAAGACTCAAGTCATAAGTAGAGTAAAACTAATATCATCATGGCATAGAGTCACTACTTTAATCCAATTACACCCAAATTTTTTTTTTATGCTCTTCATAGGATAATTCTAGATCAATACTCAACCAAATATTCACAGCTCAAGAGAAACAATCAATCAACGACTCACTACTCCCCAAACTTAAATATTGCATTGTCCTCAATGTAATAAGATTGAAAATAGGGACAACGAAATACCTGTGGTGACGACCGTCAGTAGTCGCCACCCTCATCCTTAACTTCTTCATCACTGGTCAGAGTGTGATCAAAATTTGAGTCAACGCAAACAAATAAATTTAAAATGCAAACCAATTAGAATAACATCAAAATGGAGATAAGGGAAAGAAATAGTTCTTGATCCCAAGATGGACGTATTACCACATTTCCTCAAAGGTTGGGATGGTTTTTGGAGCACGAATCTCCGGAATCGACTGGGTAGTGCCTCAACCTCTCATCATTAACGACATAAGTGCCTAGAATATGATCACTTATCTTAATGGCTCCATGCTGGTATATCTTGGTAACAGTGAATGGTCCAACCCATGAAGCATTTCGCTTGCTTTGGAAAATGCGAGGTGGTGGTGCTTTATGAAATTGGACTATATATCCATTCATGAACGTCCTTTCTCCTTGATCTTCTTAGCCTTACTTGGCTTCTTAGCTTTCCTTTGCTTCACCATGTCATAGCTCTATTACTGTAGATACAGTAATTGAAATAGTGGGTACTCAAGTCAACCTCTCTTCAGAGGATGATGAATCTACAGAGTCCTCACCTACCTCCCAACCTGCTCTCATAATAACAAGCTCTTCCTCTTCAACCGACCCAGCCCTACTAAACATTGAATCCACCATTATCGTTCCCTTGATCGAACCATTAAACACTGTCCTTTTGACTTCACAAACCTCCCAATAATTCCAGTTATCCTAACCCCACTACCATCTACCATAGAGATACCTGCTGTGCCGATAGTACCACATTGTCCGAGTGAGAAATTGTCAGTGTCTGCTACAATTGATCAGTCTGGTGTTGCTTCTGCCGAGGTATATGCCTACACTGCCTCCCTTGCTGCTCAACCTGCTAGTGTTTATGTTGAAGCTGATACATTTATGGAAGTGATTAATGATGATGCTTGTTCTGCCGTATTGTCTGCTGAAGTATCTACTGCAGTTGCTCCATCTGTTGATATGACTGTTGTTGCATCTGCTACCCTAATCCCTACTATTGCTGTTGCTGACCAAGCTGGTCCCTCATCACTTGTTCAACCTCTGGCCAGTGACCCCCCGTGAGGAATTCTAAAATTTTTCTGATCATAATAATGATGAGGAAGCACCTTCCAATGTTGCCGCTCAGCTAACTCAGTTGTCCACTGTTATTTATGATCTGGCTAACGAAGTCTCCAAACTCAACATGAAGAAAGAGATGCTAGTCATGAAATTGGTAATCTTCGGCGCCACACTGACTCTCAATTCAAGGATATCTATCGTGATGTCAATCATCTATCTGACAAGGTTACAAGTCTTCAAAAATTTGTCACCAAAGCCTTTTCCGACTCCTTCTCCAAGCTGGGGCAAGCCCAACTTACATTCGACCAATATAACGAATCTCTTCATGTTGTTACCTCACTGGAGATCGGAGGGAAGATTGATGATATTCATCAAAAAGTTTCCGAGCCGTTGGCATCTATGCAAGCAGCGTTTGCATCTCATTTACAAGATTTAAGCAACAGTCTGCCCACTGTCACTCACACTATTAGAAGGCTACCAGAACACAGCAGACCTCATTAGTCACGCTGAAGGGAACCAGCCCCAGAAAGACGAACATCTGCTGGTATGGGTGAATCAAGTCAGCCGAGACCTTCATCCCAGCACAGGTCCCGTAGTCCATGACAAACGCCCACTGACACTCCTTCCTCACCCGGTGACTATTCCAAGCATTTGTTTGGGCGCCCTTAGTAACATTTTCTTTGTCTCCTTCTGTTACTTTATATCTTTACTGCAATAAAATCATGTGTTCATGACTCACTACTTATCTTATCTGAGTTACTTTAAGATTGACATGACACATCACAGTGCACATTGCCACTTTTTGGATTATAAATAGCATGCTCACCGCCTCACTGCATCTCACACTACAACATGTGTATATTAAAACCTCACTTACTGTTCTTGCTTCTTGTCTGCAATTCTTATTCATGGGTTCATTACTTATCTAAATCAACCCTACATGGGTTAATTACATATCTAACCCATCTCTGTTAGCTCCAGCTTCACGAACCAGTCCTGATGTTCACCACCAGCTTGGAATTTGGAAAGCAGATGCCTGGGTGCTGATGACAAAAAAGGAGTAGACAGAGACTATGATGATGAACAGAAGACTACTTTGAAGATTACATTTATTTTCTAGGTTTTCTTTTGTTCTAATTTCTCTGTATGCACTTTTTCTCCCCCCTCTCTTTGTTAACAACTCTGAAACTAGCCAGCTCGGATCATTTTATAATGACGATGTTTCTCAAGTTGTCTTTACCCACTTGAATAGATTATAGACATATGATTGTTGTAAGAATTGTAAGATGTAAACATAATTCATTTTAAATAAAAATGATATTCTTTTTGGTTAATAATCAGTTTGATTACTACTCTTAATCTGCTCATTTATCTAACAATATTTGCTAATCTCCACTGCTATGCTTCTAAGTCTTAACATTTATCTGTTGTTCAATGTTCAAGCAAGAGTCTCCACTGCTAAGTATTGTCATCACCAAAAAGGGGGAAATTGTTGGGAAAACATTTCTAAGTTTTGGTAATCACAAATATCTACCGCTTGAAGTATTCACTGCATTGAAATAATGACTAACTCTATAAAGGTCCACTGGATAAAAGACAAAGCCATCTATAAAAGACAAAGCCATCTACTGGGTGAAGAATCATCTACCGAGTGAAAAGCCATCTACCGGGTGAAGAATCATCTGCCGGGTGAAAAGACATCTACCAGGTGAAGAGTCATCTACTTGGTGAAAAGCCATCTATCGGGTGAAGAATCATCTACCGGGTGAAAAGTCATCTAACGGGTGAAGAGTCATCTACCGAGTGAAAGGATAAAAAGAGATCTACCGAATCCAAAGACCAAGAGTTATCCTCTACCGGATACAGAAGAGTGAACGTCCACTGGAACTTGAGTACCATCATACGTATAAGGAGTTATTAGTTGACTTATGTCCATCAGACTAAGTAACTAATAACTATCCAGCAGATGCTGAAATGAACATCAGCTGATCGTGCAACCAGCAGATATACAGCAAAGGAGAAGTCAGCAGACGTATAAAGCAACAAGACAAAAAAGTACAACTCATTTTGACGAAAGTACAACAGAGCGCCGCACCACTACGATATCAGCGCCACCATTAGCGTCAGAATGAAAGAGCCATTAATTAACAAAATTGGAACAAGACAAACAAAATTTGAAAGGAAATCAGGAAGCTGATTTCAAGCAGAACTTTCCAATTGAAGAAAAGTTGTCATTAGACCGTTGTTCCTATAAATACATCAAAGTGAAGAATGAAGAGTGCTGATCAATCCGATAAAATTCGAAAGACACAAATCAACTTCATTCATTCAAGCAAAACCAAAACCTCTTTACTGAGATATTCTGAAGTTTTGCAAGAGCGGCAAAGCAACCTTATTGTGATCTTGAAGATCAAAGCCTACTGCTCAAAGAACACTCAAAGTTTAAGAGATTTGTAATTTTGTGTGAGTGTTGTAAAACACAATGTAAACAACTAAGAGTGTTGTGTTGCTAGGAGTTTAGGCCGAGCTGTGTGAGTGCCTAAGAAGGTTGTATACTGAAAAGTGTAAGCCAAAGTCTTCTAGTGTACCTTCCTGCAAAGGAAGAAGGGGAGACGTAGAAGCGTTGTGCTTCGAACTTCCAGAACATATTCTGTGTCATTTACTTACTGCATTTTACCATTCAGTTACTTTAACTCACAAGTCCAGCAAACGTCTTCCGTACTATTACTAGTGTCTGCTGACTTGCCAACTATTGAGAAGCTATTGCAATACTTAACAGTCTGTTGTAAGAAGAAGAATCGAAATTGAGTCTAGTGTTTATTCACCCCCCTTCTAAACACTACTCCGATCCTAACACTCTTGGTTAGGGCGATCGATCGCCTGCATCAATTTCATCAACTCGCTCTTTTTCAACTTCTTTTCCAGTGTCTTGACTTGTCTTGTTATAGTTCCACATTCCAGTCCACAAAATGGGGTTTTTCAAGTGTTTCTTGCACTTTTACTGGATTCCTGGAAATATACCAAAACACAACCAAAAGCGTAAAATCGTCCAAGAATCACTATAAAAATGACAAGAAATATATGCAAATATAAGTGTAAAATGGCACTTATCAACTTCCTCAAACTTAATGATCGTCCTCGAGCAAGAATATAATTATAAAACAATGAAACTCAAAAATGATAAGTGACATGGATTATTTCATGCTCATATATTTATCTCGGGAATTTTACCCATACCACAACAAAATAATCCATCCAACAGTTGGACACGAAGTGTTTTCTCTTTAAATCAAGTAACAGCCTCAAACTCGGAACATATGTGTGTGTTATTGTCAATCACAACAATCTTCATAGATCAAACAATGCTAATCAACAACAGTCAAGATTATCATCGAGCATCCCATATACCTAAAGCACTTCTCCACTAATGTAATTAATTCCCAGACTTGGATCAAAATGGCTTTTCAAGCTTATAATGTTAGGCCTTTTGGTGTTGGTTTTCAAAGAAAATATATGATAAGTGCAAAGAAGATAGTATAACTTATAAAGTTCATTTTTTATAGCACATATTGAGCTTCTCTTCTTTTTTTCTAGCCTTGGCCACTTTGGGTCTTATCATTCTTTTTTCAAGGCTCTTTCTTTACCTCTTTTCATTTGCTCCTTTTCTCATTCATCATTCTTTTTCAGTCAGTTCTTCATGATATAACGATTCACGTGCATCGAATGTGATTCATTATACTCCCTTAGGGTAAGGATAAAATTCATTTTCAGGCTCGTCTAAGGGTATGTATCATGAGTTTATCAAAAAAAATCGAATGGTGGTTAGTTTCCAATTAAGCTCAAAAGTGGATACTAGGGATGAGTATAAACAAGGTAGGCTTGAAAGGCTCAAACATTCCAAAGATTGCCTAAATCATGTCCAAGTCAAGTTCATAATTATTAAATTTCGCCTCAAAGTGCCATCATCAAATGGGTTCTATGATCACTCTAAGATGCTCAAGACATGTTATCAAGTTCACACATATCATCACTACTCTATATGCAATCCACAAGTTCATGATTCAATGTGCTCAAATTATTTCTCATTTCAACATGTCAACTCAACTCAAGATATTCATAACAAGTTTACAACCATCAAGACTCAAGTCATAAGTAGAGTAAAACTAATATCATCATGGCATAGAGTCACTACTTTAATCCTATTACACCCAAATTTTTTTTTTTATGCTCTTCATAGGATAATTCAAGATCAATACTCAACCAAATATTCACAGCTCAAGAGAAACAATCAATCAACGACTCACTACTCCCCAAACTTAAATATTGCATTGTCCTCAATGTAATAAGATTGAAAATAGGGACAATGAAATACCTGTGGTGACGACCGTCAGTACTCGCCACCCTCATCCTTAACTTCTTCATCACTGGTCAGAGTGTGATCAAAATTTGAGTCAACGCAAACAAATAAATTTAAAATGCAAACCAATTAGAATAACATCAAAATGGAGATAAGGGAAAGAAATAGTTCTTGATCCCAAGCTGGACGTATTACCACATTTCCTCAAAGGTTGTGATGGTTTTTGGAGCACGAATCTCCGGAATCGACTGGGTAGTGCCTCAACCTCTCATCATTAACGACATAAGTGCCTAGAATATGATCACTTACCTTAATGGCTCCAGGCTGGTATATCTTGGTAACAGTGAATGGTCCAACCCATGAAGCATTTCGCTTGCTTTGGAAAATGCGAGGTGGTGGTGCTTTATGAAATTGGACTATCTATCCATTCATGAACGTCCTTTCTCCTTGATCTTCTTAGCCTTCCTTGGCTTCTTAGCTTTCCTTTGCTTCACCATGTCATAGCTCTTGCCTTCTTCAGTCTTTAGCTCGGTCGTCACCTCCGCCTCATCATTACCTTGCACCATCTCATCAGGCAAAATATTAATTTTATCAATAATAAAGCATGTGTGCGTGTTGTGTGCATGTGGTGAAGTTTGAAACATAGTAAATGTGACACGATCCTCTCCTACACGGAGGATCAACTTCCCTTCTTCAACATCAATATTAGTTCTTCCAGTAGCTTGGAATGGGTGCCCCATGATCAATGGCATACTCGTGTCCTCCTCCATATCCAACACAAGGAAATCTACCCGGAAAGTTAATTTATCTATCTTGACAGGTGCGTCCTCGACAATTCTTAGAGGCTAGGTGATAGATTTGTCCGCATTTTGTAACACCACCCTTGTGGATTTTGGCCCTCCAATCCAAGTCGCCTAAAATACAGATAAAGACATTAAGTTAACACTTGCACCCAAATCACATAATGAATTAATAGAAGCGATAGGCCCAATAGTGCAAGGAATAGAAAAACTATCTGGATCCTTTCTTTTGCATAATGACACTACATTGCTCGGTCAATAAGACAGTCTCTTGCTCTCCCAATTTTCGCTTCTTAGATAACATATTCTTTATGAATTTAGCATAATTTGGCATTTCTCACAACGCATCCATAAATGGAATATCTATATGTAAATTCTTAAGCATGTCTAAAAATTTGGCAAAGTTTGAATCAACCTTCGCCCTATTAACTGCTGTAGGAAATGGGAGAGGAATGTGTACCTTTTCTTGTGGTGTGATAGGTGTAGTGGCTCCAGTGGACTTACCCTTGTTGCGTGATTGCTCCTTCACCTCTTGCTTAATTTCAATCTTTTCAGTCTCCTTCTCGTTACCAAGTTCCTTTCCACTTCTTAGGGTCACGAATTGACTTGCTCCCTTGGATTGTTCTCTGTGTCACTCGGTAGAGTTCCTTGTGCTCTCCCAGCCAAGATAGTTGCCAATTGCCCTACTTGAATCTCTAAGTTTTTGATAGATGAATCTTGATTATTCATCCTTGTTTCGGTTGAGGATATGAACTTGGTCGGTAGCTCCTTCATACTCAGCTATGGTGGATAACGCGGTGGTGGTTGCGGATGATACCTCAACTTGGTATTGTACGTATTTGGTTAGAGGTTATTTTTGTGGCTGGTTTCCTACATAATTCACAATTTCATTAGTCTGAACGAATGGGTTACCTGTTTGGCATTCAATGCTCGGATGATTACCTCCGCATAGGTCACAAGTAAGCACTTGAGCTTTCACCGCTGTCATGCTCATGCTGTCTAGCCTCTCGTTGAATGCCTCAATTTGGGTGGTCAAAACAGTAACATTGCTCACTTGATGAACTCCATCCTGCTTCTTCGGCACGTTCCTCTTGGACTGCCATTGATAGCTATTTAGCTGCCATCTCCTCCAACAGTGTATAAGCCTCCTCAGTTGTCTTTGTCATAACAGCACCTCCTGATGCTGCATCAATCATAGAATGGTTATCAGAAAATAGATCGTTATAAAAAATTTGTACCTGCAGCCAGACAGGAAGGCCATGAAGCACTCCCATGCTTCATACAGTGTTTCAGGATCATGTTGCGCAAATGTAGTGATATCATTCCGCATCTTAGAAGTCTTTGATGGTGGGAAGTATTTTGACAAGAAAGCTTGCACCATCACATCCCAAGTAGTAATTTATCCTATAGACAATGAATGCAACCAAGATTTAGCTTTATTATTTAAGGAGAAAGGGAAAAGTCATAACCTGATGGCGTCGTCAGTGACGCCATTGTGCTTGAAGGTATTGCAGATCTCCAAGAAGTTGGAGATATAAGCATTAGGATCATCAGTAGGTGATCCTCCAAATTGCACCGAGTGTTGGATCATATTTATGATTGCAGGCTTGATTTTGAAGTTGTTCGCATGTACGCTTGGTCTAGAAATACTGGACAATGATCCATGGAACGAAGGATCAGCGTAATCCATGAGTGATCGTCTATTAGACACCTCTTCATTCTGTCTTTCATCTCTTCCACCTTCCCTTCATTGTTTTCAGCCATTGCTCGAACTTCTCTTAGTCTCCTAAGAAGAGTTCCTTCAATTTCAGGGTCCAAAGGCTCAAGTGTCGGTTGTTTACTCCTTAGCATGCACTAAGGAGTAACTGCAAAAATCCAACCAAAGAGAAAGCAGTAGTAGAGTAATAGTATAGAAGGAAAAAAAATCAAAAACAAAAATAAAAAAATGGCTAAACTACATCAAATAATATCGTCTGATATTACTTTAAACTAGTCCACGGCAACGACGCCAAAAACTTGATTGCGATTTTATTAAACAAATATTTTCTCAGTGCGGCACGATTCTACCACAAGTGCACGGTGTAAAGTTTTAGTATAGTAAATAAAGTTGGATGTCGTACCCACAATGACTAGTAGCAATTACCAAATTTAAATAGTTTAACTATATTAGCCTACGAAATTATTTTTGAAAGATTTACTAACTTACTCAACTTCAGGAATCAACCACACCACAAAGAGATAAGATAATAAACAGTAGAGATAAATATCGAGAATTCGGTTAACTCAAGTAATCCCCCACAATTCATCTACTAGTTATAATTAAAACTAATGCATCTAAGGTGACAAGTTTTACGGTAATATCTGATACACTCCCTCGAGCTATATTAAACATAACACCAATTTGCAGTAAGTAACTCTCGTTCACTTATTTAACAAATCAATTTTGCATACGGTCTATGAAAACCCTTAGCCTTCGATTACTAGATATCTATAGCTATCACTCATGTATTTGACGTCATCTCTCAATCTCAATCTGAAATCCACGGTATGTGTCATTTGTTCCGTATTACAATTTTATCTCTCGATCTAAATTGCAAAGTAACATCATTCAAAGGGTAACTAATCCCTTAAAAACATAACACAAATACAAAAATAACAAAAACTCGATCAAAAACTAGAATTAAATTGTGGGTTCAAACACAAGATCCACTTGTCTAGATAACAAACTTAGCCTACCATTATAACTGAAAAAATAATGTTTTATCACATCTAACATCATAATAAACATTGTAAAATCGAAAATAAAACTAAAACAAAGTTCATAAATACGCATAAACACTCGATGTTGAAACCGTGCGTCGATCCGATATTCCGTCTCTAGCCGCGTTGCTGTAAATCTCTCTTGTAGGTGGTGGCTTCTCCCAAGTGTAGGGTATTATTCAGAGGTAAAGAACCCTATTTTTTTATGCAAAAACTCCCTTTTATAGTGATGAAAACGAACCCACCAAATATGGTATCCAAAAATAGCAAATCTCTTAACAAGGTAATTTTTTTCTTGTAGGACTCTGTCGAGATCGACGCTCCTTGAGTGGCGATCGATCTCTGTAATTTTATCTCTATGGCTATCGATCGCTCCTTGAGTGGCAATCGATCGCCTAAACCTTCTGCACCGATACGATCGTTCTCTTCATTATGGCGATCGATCGCCTTCTCGCATGAATTTTTCCTCGCCTCACTGACAGGTAGCGATCGATCTCTTGGTTAGGGAGATCAATCGCCTGCACCAATTTCATCAACTCACTCTTTTTCAACTTCTTTTCCAATGTCTTGACTTGTCTTGTCCTAGTTCCAACTTCCAGTCCATAAAATGGGGGTTTTCAAGTGTTTCTTGCACTTTTACTGGATTCCTGGAAATGTACCAAAACACAATCAAATTCGTAAAATTGTCCAAGAATCACTATAAAAATGGCAAGAAATATATGCAAATGTAAGTGTAAAAATGACCCTTATCAAAAGGCTAGTTTAAGGCTCAGGGCATCCCTCTTGATGACCAGGACCCGGATGAATTCCTGGACCTTAAAGCGATTGTTACTAGCATCCCTCCTGACTTCAAAGACTAGACTAGCCGTAATTGTTCCCCTCCCCCGCTTTATCATGCTTTTGGATTCGTATCATACTCGGGTTGTGTTCCCCTTTGTAAAGAACTCATTTTGTATGCTAACTATTGTGTATATCCAATGATTTCTTTTGGACACCTGGAATAACCCCGACGTGATTTTAAGAATTGAAACACATGTAAAGACCAGACCTTGAAATAACTGGGGTGAAAACAGTCCGGTCATTGACAATTTAGGTAATCTATTCGGTTAAAACTTAAGATAACTAAGGCAAACAACCGACCCGGCCACTAAACAATCAAAAGATATGATTTGATATGAACAAATATTGCTAGCCCGACCTGATCTGAGATAACATGCATGAGCTAATAGTACTGGTCCGAGCTGAGCTGAACTCCAAATGAAAAACATGAGCAAATAATGCTCGCCTGAACTTCAGAGCTAATAAACATCTGGACATCCTGGGCTTAATAATATGTTGTGCTTTATTTTGCCAAGGCCTATGCACTTGGAATTTAGTGACAGGGTTGACCTGTACTTTTTATTTTGCCAAGGCCTCATACACTTGGGCTTGAGTGACAGGGCTGATATGCACTTTTTAATTTGCCAATGCCTCATACAATTGGGCTTTAGTGACATGGTTGACCTGCATTTTTTATTTTGCCAAAGCCTCATACATTTGGGCTTTAGTGATAGGGCAGACCTACACTTTTTATTTTGCCAAGGCCTCAAACACTTGGGCTTGAGTGACAGAGCTGACATGCACTTTTTATTTTTTTCAAGGCCTCATATGACATGGCTGACCTGCACTTTTTATTTTGCCAATGCCTCGTACACTTGGGCTTGAGTGACAGGGCTGACCTGCACTTTTTATTTTGCCAAGGTGGGCTTGAGTGACAGGGTTGACCTGCACTTTTTATTTATACACTTGGGCTTGAGTGACATGACTGACCTGCACTTTTTATTTGCCAAGGCCTTGTACATTTGGGCTTTAGTTATAGGGCTGACCTACACTTGTTATTTTGTCAATGCCTCATACACTTGGGCTTGAGTGACATGACTGACCTGCACTTTTTATTTTGCCAAGGTCTTGTACACTTGGGCTTTATTGACAGGGCTGACCTGCACTATTTATTTTGACAATGCCTCATACACTTGGCTTTAGCGACAATTTATATGAAAAGAAAATTTCATTAGATAAAGTCGAGATGTGTGTACATCAGATCAGAATGTTGCTAAATGCGTTCTTACACCAGATTAAACCATTAATAGTAAAACAGCTAAGAGTGATATTTTCTGAGGTGATACGCATTCCAAGGTCTTTTCAAGCGTCGACCTTCTCCATCTTCCAGGTAATATGCTCCGGAACTCAGCCTTTGGACTATTTTATATGGCCCTTCCCATCTGGGGTCCAGTTTCCTCACCAACCCCGCCGGGTTCACCTTCTTGAGTACGAGGTCCCCCACTTGAAAATTCCGGGGAACAACCCGTTTTGTTGTAGGCCTTGACTATCTTGTTACGGTAAGCCTCCATCCTAATTGCAGCTCTTTTCCTCTTCTCATAAATCAAATCCAAATCCAGTGCCCGACACCCCTCATAATTATCATCATATGCTTGGACTCTGGCCGAGGATGTCCCGACCTCAGAAAGAACTACAACCTCCGACCCATAGACCATGCTGAACGGTGTTTCCCCAATCGGGATGCGAGCTGTAGTTTGGTAGGCCCATAACACACTTGGTAACTCATCCACCCAATCCTTCACAACCTCGTATAGCCTAGCCTTCAGTGCTTGCACAATCGACCTATTGGTTACCTCTGTCTGCCCATCACTTTGCTGGTAACCCACTGATGTGAAGACCTGCTCGATCTACATTTCCTTGCACCAAGCCATCAATTTCTGCCCTTGGAACTGCCTTTTATTGTCTGATATCAATTTCATTGGCAACCAAAAATGGCATACAATGTTTTTTCCATAGAAAGTCCAGCACGTTCTCCTCTACAATCCTAGCTAGGGGCTCGGCCTCGACCCATTTTGAAAAATAATCCACAGCAACCAACATAAACTTCTTTTGCTTGGGGGCAACCGGAAAAGGTCCCAAAATATCCATCCCCCACGGATCGAAAGGATAGTTTTATGTTACCGATTTCATGAACCTTGCTGGCATCAACTGGAACCTACTGTTCCTCTAACAACCCTCACAAGTATTCGCGAACCTTATCGCATCACTTCTCAAGGTTGGCCAAAAACATCCAGCAAGAAGTGTTTTCTTGGTCAACGCCAATCTCCCAAGGTGATCTCCACAACATCTCTCATGTATTTCTCGGTGGTCATTCTTTGCCTCTTCCATGCATAGGCATCTGAGAAATGGCCACGCAAATGACCCTTTATACAAAACATCCTCAATCAGAACAAATCGGAAAGTCTGCCTCTGTAACCGCTGTGCTTGGTTATTATCATTAGGCAGCTCGGACTTTTTAAGTAATTAAAGATCGGGGTGATCCATCCATGACCTCAGAAGGTTCTGTCCTGGGCTGGGTGGATGGAGCCAGCTCGGTCTGAAATATGAATTCCATTTGGGACAAAATGGACATAGCCCACTTGGAGAGCTCACCAGCCTCGTGATTTTCCTCCGTAGGGATCTGTACCATGCTCCATTCCACGAAGCTTTCTGACAACTCCTGAATAGCCTTCAAATATTCTATCATCTTTTCGCTCTTGGCCTCGTAATTCCTTATAATGCTGGGTTGCCAACTGGGAGTCCGAATGAAGGACTACCCGACTGGCACCAACCTCCCTGGCCAACCCCAGTCCAATCAGCACAGCCTCGTACTCTACTTCGTTGTTCAAGGCTCGAAAATCTATTATGACAATGACCTTCATCTTCTCCCCCGCGGGGGAGATCAGAACATTTCCTACTCCGCGGCCCTCGTGGTTTGCTGCCCATCTACATATACTTTCCATGGCTCTTCTGTTTCGACTTCGATCATCTCCGCGAGGAAGTATGACAAAGCCTGGGCTTTGATGGACGACCTGGGTTGATAAGTCATGTCATACTCACCGAGCTCAATCGTCCACTTTACCAACCTCCCCAACACGTCAGGATGAGTCATTCTCCCCATGGAACTACTGGTTAGTACCGAGATGGGGCGAGATAGAAAGTATGGTCTCAATCTTCTTGCGGCACCAAAGCTAATGTCAATTTCGAGACCTCCGGACACTTGAGTTATGCTCCTCGCAGTGCATGGCTAACATAATACATTGGCTTCTGATATGCACACTCTTGTTTCACCAGTACTGAAGTTACTGCGCTCTCGGTAGCAGATAGGTAGACCCACAATCTTTCCCCGAGTTTGGGTTTTACCAAAAATAGGTAGCTCAGCCAGATGCTTCTTCAAGTCAGCAAAAGCTTTTTCGCATTCGTCATTCCAATCAAATTTTTTGGCTATTCTCAGTACTTGAAATAAAGGATAAATCATATGTGCTGATCTGGAGATGAAGCGAGACAAGGACGTAATCTGCTCTGTCAGCTTCTGCACTTCTTTTATACTGCGAGGTGAGGTCATTTCCTAGATCGCTCTGACCTCCTCTTGTTGACCTCGATCCCCCATTCCGTTGCCATGAAATCCAAGAATTTTCCGCTCTTAACAACGAATACACACTTAGCTGGGCTCAGTTTCAGCCCAAAACTACTCAGTGTTCCAAAGGTTTCCTCCAAGTCGGACACCAGGTCGGACCTGCTTTTTGATACCAGAATATCGTCTAGATACACTTCAATGTTCCTTCCCGCTTGGTTCTCAAATACTTTGTACATCAACATCTGGTACGTGGCACCAGCATTTTTGAGGCCAAAATGCATGACCACATAACAGAACGTCCCATCCGAAGTTACAAAGCTGACCTTATATTGGTCCTCTTTAGCCAACAGGATTTTGTAGTACCCTTGGTATGCGTCCATGACACACAACAGCTCATACTCGGAAGTAGAATCTACAAGCTGATCGATCCGCGACAAAGGATAGTAGTCTTTGGGACAAGCTTTATTCAAAACACGGAAGTCAATGCACATCCTCCATTTTCCTGATGACTTTGGCACTAACACAACATTAGATAGTCAGGTGGGGAATTATATATCCCTCACTTGGCCAGCTTTTAGCGAAGTCTGAACCTCAGCTCTGATAATTCTGCCTTTATCCGGACCGAAGTCTCTTTTCTTTTGCTTGATCATCCTGACCCTAGGGTTAACATTTAACCGCTGTTGTGCGATTCCAGGCAAGACTCCAGTTAATTCCGCCAAAGACCATGAAAATATCCCGGCGTGCCTGGACAGACACTCCACCAGATCATTCCTCAAATCTTTATCCAAGTCGGAGGCCACTCTTGTGGTTTTCTCGAGCTGGCCTGGGACCAAAGTGATCTCTTCCTCTTCGTCCCGCATGGCCTGCACATCCTGCACCATTTGCACTCCTCTATCTCCATGTGTTCCATCATCACCCCTCCTTGATTTTTTCACCTCTACCTTATGGTTTCAGCGTAACTTTTCTTAGATGAAGGTTGGTCTCCCTTAACATCCCCCACTTTTTTCCTTATAGGGAACTTGATCTTTTGATGAAAAGTAGAGGACACATCCCTGAACTCGTTCAAAGATGGCATCCCCAAAATGATGTTGTAAGAATAAGGGACGTCACAATGGTAAATGTGATTAATCTCGTCTTCCTGTCCTCGCCAGATCCCAAAGAAAGGGCAGGGAAATCAGACCGAGGGGGGTAGACGGTATGCCCAGCAAAACCAAATAAGGGCGTGTTGATCGGCTCAAGATAATATCCTCCCAAGTCCATTTGCCAGAAAGCTTCGTCAAACAGCACGTTCACCGAACTCCCCGAGTTTACAAAACCATCCCAACCTCATAGTTAACAATGGTCACCTTTATGACTAGGGCATCATTATGGGGTGCACACACATCTCCCATGACTCGAGTGCCAAAACTGATGACTAACTCCTCCTCAGCATTGCAAATGCTGCCTATACTCAAGGTTTCCATCCTGCTAGCTGACTTCCTAGCCCTGTTAGAATCCCCATCGGTTGTACCACCCGAGATCATGTTTATGACGCCTCGAGTTGGTGAGTTATCTCGGGGCTGGTCAGTGTTATCTGAATTTCTCAGAGCTCCCGACCGCATCCTCTACCCCAAGCTGGAGGTCGGAAGTTAATCCGCCCACCTCTCCCCCGCATCCATGGCGGACCTCGACCTCTTCCCCAAGAGAGATTATCCTCGGGTACATCAGGTCGGGATAATAATTGCTTGAACTGGGAACTATTCTGTATGGCCTTCTCTAGTTCTTGGTCCAAGCGATGGCATTCTTGAGTAGTATGCTCTATCGCTTGGTGGAAGGCACGATATTTGTCAGATGACTCCTTCTTCTACTTCGAACTGACTTGGGTTGGCCTATGCAAGATTTGGTTTTCCTCACATATACAGACGTCCTTTTCCTTGGAAACTTTCAATGGTGTATACTGGGAGAAACTCCCGAGTTGCATCTCTTCCGTGCGTTGCTTCTCCGCCTGCCTTGGATGTTTCTTCACAGTCTTCCCGACCTCTTTCTTCCTCAGTTTCCGGGCTTCTTCCACATTAATGTGCTTTTCAGCTCGGGTGAGTAGATCATCATAGGTAACAGGAGGTTTCTTGACCAAGGAATAGAAGAAGTCCCCTTCTCCCAGGCACTAGGTGAAGGCACTGATTAGAATCTCAGCCGGGCAGGTTAGTATTTTGAGTATCATAGTATTGAAATTTTTTATATACTCCCGAAGTGGCTCGTCCCCAGCTTGTCTCATTTCGAATAGGCTCAGAGATGTCCTCTTATACCGCTTGCTGCTTGCATACTGGTGTAGGAACGAGGAGCTGAACCCTGCGAAGGAAGTAATGGATCCTGCCTCCAGCTGATTGAACACTTCTAGCCGACTTCACCAGGGTGGTTAGAAACACTTTGCATTTTAAATGGTCCGAGTAACAATGTAGCATGACTGCGTTCTCGAACCTACCCAAATGTTCTTTCGGGTCTGTACTCCCATCATACTCCCCATCATTAGGAGGCCGAAAATTATTTGGGAGTTTCTCATTTACTATCTCGAGGGAGAAATGGTTCCCCTCCTCGGGACCCAGGTACCCCATTCCCTTCTTCATTCTCAGGACCTCGTTCTTCAGCTCCTCCATCTGACCTTCTAGATTCGGGACATCAGCCATTTTAGGGAGAGAAGTAGCCCCCTGCTCGGGCTCCTTCTTCTGCTGGAAACTTTCCCCGAGTACGTCCTCTGACGGACCTCCATTTCTTTTCATGGTCTGTTCCACGGTGACTGTGATTACAGGTGAGCCGATCCAATGTAAGGGCCCCCACCGTCCAGGTCGGTTCTCATTGTTCTTACCATTATATCAACGTCCTTCGCTATATTTCCCACAGACGACGCCAATTGTTACCTGAAAATATGGTAGTAGGTGTTTCAAAGTAAACAATAGCTCTCCCTTGAAGGTATGATGAACTATCCTACAAAACAAGATGTTAGATGGGAGCCGGAGAGGAGTTCTCCGGCAAAACCCCTCCGACAATAAAGTCAGTACTGGAAAGAACGTAGGAAAATAATAGAATCAATTTGCAGGATAAAGCGTGTCTGTTCAAACTCACAAACCTCAGATTTATAAAAGAAGAGGGAACAACTTGTAACGGCTTGCCTAGGGCTTAGGGGAAAATACATGTTGTTGGGGGGGCGGGGGGCGGGGATGAGAGGCATAGGTGAGGGGACCACAGACAACAGTTACATATTCTGTCTGTACACGGTGTACTTGATCGTCTCCTGATTGGTTGATGGATGTAGCCTTGCTTTAATAGGTGCCCGACTCTTGCAGCCCTAGTCCTGGTACACAAGACCACCATAGGTGTGTCAGATGGCCACACCCCGGGATGATGGATAGGGCTCAGCCAGGGGCCATCCAGATGACTCATGATTGCCTCAATGGGAGATAAATGTTTGGGCTCGGGTCGGGCGGAATCACCCCGGCTGATGGTTTGAAATGGACGGGCGGAATCACCCCGGCTGATGGTTTGAAATGGACGACATTTCACCTCGGCTGCCAAGGTGATGCGCGCCTCTAGGCCAGACTCGGCTACAGAGGACGAGGGTGGCACTCAGCACGGGTACCGACCCGATGAGTAACTGGGCCCTCCCAAGATTGTGCTTACCCGGCCCAACAGAGTTCGGGTCCAAAAGAGTGTTGGGCCTCCAATACTAAGGGTATCAATCACTAAAATCAAGAATCACCCAGTTTAGCGTTGGAGCAGTCCAAAATAATGCAGAGATTCCATACGATAAATGTTGTAGAGAGTGTTATGTATATTTTGGCGCGATTGGATTATTTCATATTTTAAATATAGAATAAAAAATAAAAAAAGTTTAAATTTTTTAACATAATAATATGTTTTTTTAAATATATTTTGAATATTATTATGGGAACTTCAGTCCAATACCATTTGCTGAAAATTTTATCGACCTACTCAAAGAAAAAAATCTTCAAATCGTTAAGTCCATTTTCAGGTAAAATAAACAAATTCTCCTCTTCGCGTGTCTTTTCTTCTTCACTTGCTCTGACATCTTTCTATTTCGCGATGAATTCTTATATAACATTTTTTTTATTTGTTTGGATGAATTTTTGATTTGTTTTTGTTTTACTAAAAAAAAGAGTTGATTTTCCGTGCTTTAATTTTAATTCGACTCAAAACTACAATGCATTTGAGATGTTTGATGAATTATTTGAATGAAACATATGTCACATACTAAAATGGGAAGATCTACATTTTGTGTGTTAGGATAGCGGAGGTCAAGGGGGTGGTGCACATACCCTGCATACACCGTTGTGTTTGCCCCATATAGATCGGTCGCCCCTCCTCACATCTCGGTCTCCTCAATACAGCTTGGTCGCCCCCTCCCTCTCACATCTCGGTCTCCCCCTCCTCACCTCTTTGTTGCCCCAATCCTCACATCACATACACCCACGTGCACCAGTGCATGTAGTCCACATTATTATACATATTTTCAAAACAGCCACATGTAAAGTGGCGGTGCAAGTGCATCAACACATATATAACTAGACTCGATCGATCCACGTATCCAGCATGCACCGATGCTTGTATCCCACGTGCATCAGTGCACGTATCTTTATGTTAAAATTGTGATTACATAGATAAATTTTGTATTTCCTATTTTTTACACATGGACACAAACTTTCAATTAATATTGTTTATAAGATGATAGCACATGCCATATTTATACGACTTTTGTGTGTCTTGTCCCAGTCATTTGAAAAATAAAATAAAACAGTCTTAAAAACTTTTGACAAATAGATAATGTGAACTAGAATTGAAATAACAATTCAATATTAATTGAAACACAGAAATCCCAAATTTCAGAAAAACAGAAGGTTTAACAAATCTAGGAGATTGAGATATTACGTATCTATAAAGACGTAACTTATTTCTTCTTTTTTCCTTGTATCAAACAAAAAATCGTGGCCACAAAATGTTTTAACCAACTTTTTTTTTTTTTTTTTTGAAATAAGGGGTATTTTAAGAATAATAAAAGACTTCTTCGATAGGGAAAATTGGATATATTTGAATAAAGTTTCTTGAAAAGTCTATTTAAATGAAAATATGATTTTGACCGGGTTTAGTTGAAAAAAGGTTTTGTATGTGGCATTTTTTTTGTTTTTTGCAATTTCCCCTAATATCATTAATTTTAAAACTCCAAAATCATTTCTTTTTTATTTTTAGTAAGTCTATTATTATCGTGTTGTCCGACTCCTTTAATGTTAATGAGATATCGAGTCTCCACCTTCTTCATATATTATAGTTATAATAGTGATAAAAAAATGGCATCACAATCTCTATTTGTCATAGCTTTCCAAATATATGTTTATATTTCAAGCACGCTTAACAGGTACAAATAAGACACTATTTAGTACAATGCATAAGATGTAATAAGTGATAGATGAATAGATAAAAATTATGATTTATCTAACTCTTATCAATATACCAAACGATGTTTAAGAGTTTTGCTATCACATTTCTCTTGTAGTATAGTATTATAAATCTATTCCAATTGAGAAAATATACGGGTTCGAATCAAATTAATTTGAAATTACATATATAAAGTTTTCAAAAACATCGATCGAAAGTAATGTGCCATGATTATTTTTTAGTCGGCGAGGATTGAAAATAGCAAGAAAAAGTCAAAATATTTATATTTTTGTGTGACCTTAACGGGGGGGGGGGGGACATTTAATTTATATAGTCAAAATAATATATTGATTAGATTTTATCCCTTTATTCCAGTTGTTTATTTATTTAAACCAAGTAATTCGTCGGTGATGATAGAGAAAAATATTGACATCATTGTCCATGTTTGATTTTTTCACCTTATTTTTCTTTCCTTTTTAGTCGTGAAATAAACACCACTATGAAAGATTCATGGAGATACAATATTTGTGAATTGACATGGTGATATAATAAACGTCTTATCTAAAAACTCGAGCTTGCAGAAGTTGAATAAATTATTATTTACTTTTCTAACATTTCTTTCACTTGTGGACAACTTTTTTCCTCTTTTTTTAGATATATCAAATGGATATTTCATATGTGTAGAGTTATTTATGAGTTTTGAACTCAAGATCTCGACATTAGCCAGATGTTCTGATACAATGTTGAATAACTATCTCATCTAAATATTCTAACTTGTAGAGAGATTGTACAATTTATTATTTATTCGCTAACAATAGAGAATCTACATACATACGGAACATGCAATTTATTATCCCAACACACATATATATATATATATATATATATATATATATATATATATATATATATATAAAAGTACAAAGTACAATAAGAACTAGAAATAAATTTTAGTTAGATTTTAAAATTAAGAAAAAAACAAGTATAAAACCATATTTTAAGAAAATATTATATTTAATAAATTTATTAAACTGTCATCTGATTAAGTTATCAAAGTAAAGTTGGATAGACAAACTTATTTTCTGATAAATTTATTTATTAATCGTGTATTAAATAATTTATGTTATAATATATTATATGATTAAATTGTTGAGTTAGCATAAATTTGATTCAAAATCCTCAACCGACAGTTTTAGTTCGTAAAAGTCACCTCTTTTTACTAGCTTTTCTAGTTTTGAATCGTCTTAATTGGCATCTAATGTGTTTATTAATTGTGGTTGGCCACTAATTAGGCGTTTAATTAAAGCTCACTAACTAATACAATCCTTTGGCTCAAATATCTGTACTATCTAATTACTATTCTCCCTATATTTTTAAAGTTGAGAGATGTTGACTAATTAAATTTGGTGTCTTGGTCCAATTTTTTTTATACCCAAAACACCGATACTTCAAAAATTATTTTACATCGTCTCATCGTTACTATATTGATACAGACTCAATAATTCTAAAAAATCATCTTTAATAATAATTTATTAAATAATTACACACTAAAATAATAAAATTTTAAAATACACGAAATACCTCTATATTGATACAGACTGATAAACTTACACAACTGGATGAATATTATTGATCCACAGACAGATCCAAGCGCAGCTATCTGAACACATACCCCATCCATATCAACACAAGAGCCTTATCAGACAAGAAAAAGGAAAACAGGGATGCAAAATGATGGTCTAGCCTCTTGCTTTTACGATGAAAAACGAACAATTTGGCTAATTCAATCGGTTGTGTTTAGTCATTATAAGCCTCATTCGAGATATATATCATTTTCCAATCAAAAATCCATTTTAATTAATGATCCAATTTCTTGATTTATGTATTCAAGTGATAAGAACACGCTGTTTGAACAAAAAAGATGGAATAGATACATCTATGTATTAAAAAAACACAATTTCCTACCCCCTTCCACGCTAAAAATATTGTTCATTTTTTTCAAGAAAACCCTTCCAAAAGTTTTTATATTCCGATTCCAAATTTTCTAAAGTTGCATCTTATAGGACTAAAATATTAATGGAAATCGTACCAGTCAAGACTTCTGCATGTGCATTTATCAAGCATGAATGAATTAGAAATCAATTCGATTATATTTTTATGACCTTTCATTTTCATGCAACTTCATCAATATACCACGAGGTATAAAAGAATAGAGTGCTGTGCAATCAGAGGCGAGGCGAACACACGTGAAAGCAAGGAAGGGTAAGTGTAATCCGTCAGGTTTTTTTATTCCTCCTAAAATTGCATTTCCTTTCCCTCAAACTAAATTCCAAATCCGCCCCTTGGTGCAGTAGAAACGTGGCTTCATCAAACTTGCCTAGTAATCATCCATGTTCTTCATGTATTCATTGGAAAGCTTGTTTTCCAATAGTAGCTTATGCATCTGCGTTTATCAAGCATGAATGAATGTGATAGGTTTGAGCTTCTTCGAGGGAGCTCGTCCTTCTAAGAATTGGGGATTGAGTGTAATGATTTCGTTCCGTTTTCCAGTCTCGATTGATGCCTGCAATCAAGAAACAAAAGCAATCACAGTATACAATTTCAACTATTAAAACTATAAACTGAAATACAAAGCAAGAGTAAGGAATTAGGGCTCAGGTCGAGCTGGGTATCCTTCCAACGTCGTCACCGGGGAACCAAGATATCGTATCCAAAAGGGGAGACACACACACTGCCCTAAGACACTACCCGAAGACCCTGCCCGAACCCACTGCCCAAGCACACAGCCAAGCACAGCCGCTGCCACAGCACCAAAGCACCAAGCTTTCTCACGGCAACACAGCACAGGGCATGCACACAGCACCACCCAAGCTCTCGGCACACACACACAGCACCAAGGAGCACACACAGCACCCAACACTCAGCACAACCAGCGCACACAGCACCACACTCACTCCACCACACACAGTCCGAACACTCTTGGAACAGGGACAAAAGAGGGGGACGAAATTGCACACAGAAATTTCGAATCAGAGTGTTAACTCATCATTAAACCATACCATACATAAAGGCAAGAGGGAGACGAAGAGGAGGCTGCAAATCCCAAGGGAATCGACCAGCCGAAGAGGCACACCAAGGAGAAGCTTTTGGACGCATGGGAGATGAAGAGTGAGGGCTGGAAGGGAAAGGGGGCTCGGTAATGGGAAATAGGGAGAAGGGCCAAAGCCCAAGAATAAAATAGGTAATGGGCCAACAAACCCAACAAATCTCCACCTTGGCACAATACCGGCTCCACCTCGACGTAAGGAAAACCCAACAGATGACTCATCATCGTCCAAAGGGTCCCTACAACACACAAAGCATTGTGTGGACCAAGTTCTTGTCATAGCACACAGCACAGACAGAGAACACAGACAATAACCAACACAAAGAGGTTAAAGTCAATAACCGGGGTAACAATCATATAACAAGCACACAGCAGTTATACTAATCAAAAATAGTTAACACCTAGTAATCAATCATCAGTATCAAATTTTAAAAAATTTTAAACATGATTGAAACATACTAAGGGACAAACACATAGTACACATATCAGCAGGATTAAACACATAATCACTTAGATTATCACCTACAGATAACAACCAATGAACAACATTCCAAAGCACAAAGCTAGGATTAGTCATATACCTACTAAAGCAACTAATAGCATAAGCTATACCATGCCAAGTACTAACCAGCAAATACATTAAGCAACTAATAGCACAAGCTATATCATGCAAATCTTCATGTTCATTCGCAACCAATTCATCATGCACAACATGTTCATGTTCAACAACACTACCATGATTTACAGGCATTCCATGAATTTTAGGTTCATTAACACACGAATCATGTACACCAGTTAAATGCTCCACCTCGCAGGGAGTAGCACTGGACACAGACTCATCAACATGCATAGGACACATAGTCACATTAGGGGAAGGGAAATCCGGGAATTTCACTCTTTGTTGTTTGCCAAAAACACACGAATCACAGAAAGGCATGCAAGACAACACGTCTTTACCAACGCAACCTTTTTCATGCAAATTCTCTAGATCTTTAGAACTTAAAGACCTAATTTCCTATGCCTCAGATTAGTCAAGTCATCAGTCACAGAATTCACATTATCATATACAGATTCAGTTTTGCAAACATAAAGATGTCTTTTCTTTTCACCTTTGAAAACAACCAAAGAACCCTTTATGATTTTCATAACACCATTTCCCCATCTACCCTCTAGACCACATGATTCTAAACCAGAACAAGACAACGATTATTGCACAAAGCAGGAACATGTCTTACATCTTTTAGAGTCATAGAATAACCAGAATCAAATTTCAAATAAACATCACCAATGCCAGCAACTTTACAAAGTTTCTCATTAGCAATAGAAACAGAACCATTCTCAACTTCTTTATAATTAGAAAACAAATTTCTAAGAGGTGACATGTGATAAGAGCAACCAGAATCAATTAGCCATTCATTTTCACACACAGTAGATGAATGCACATAATTCACAGAATCACATAAGTCAGTCACCATAAAGACATCACCAGAGTCTTCACCAGATAAAGAAGCATGATTCACTTGTTCATTAGATTGGTTATTATTATTTTGATTCTTGTTTTTCTTTTCAGGACAGTCTTTAATAAAATGATCAGGATCACCACAATTAAAGCACCTCCTATTCTTAGGCCTAGACTTAGATCTTTTCCACTTGTTCTTATCATTATTCTGATTTGGTTATAATCAGATCTATGATTGTTGTTATACCTATGTTGAGATCTACCTCTAACATGCATAACTTCACCTGAGTCTTGCTTACCGCCGTTGTTCACTTTTAAATCTAATTCCTTGCTTTTAAGGCCGTTAATTACAGTATCCAATGTAACAGAATCCCTACCATACTTAATGGCGGATTTTACATCACTATAATTCTCAGGAATAGCATTTAAAAGAACAATAGGTGAATAGTCGTCAATGTTCTTATCTCCTGTCAATTTAATATCTTGAATTAATTTAGTAAACACATCCAAATTCTCATCTACATATTTGTTCAAGTCTAGCTTGAATCTGAAAAATTTTTCTAACAAGAAAAGTTTACTCGGCAAAGATTTCTCAGTAAACATTTCTTCTAATTTTTCCCAAAGTTCTCTAGCAGATGATAGTTTACCACACTTCCTGAGCACGGAGTCAGACAAGTTCAAGATAATAGAAAAATAAGCATATTCGTCATCTTCCAGTTTCTTAGCAGTTGTAACGTTCTCAGCCCAATTACCATCAATAGCTTTAAATACCTTTTGTTGTATTAAAATTCCTTTCATTTTTTGTTGCCAAATAGAAAATCAGATTTTCCATTAAAAGGTTCAAGGTTATATCCAGAAATTGAAGCCATCACACTAAGCAGAGAGGCACACACAATTTCAACAACCAAACAGCAGAAGCAAGGACCACAAGGCACAAAACACACAATGAAAGAATTTAACCAAGCTAAGGGAGGAAGAATCGCTATCACCCACAAGATCACAGTACACTCAACGGTGTACGAGCATGGGGCTTTCGATAGAGATTTTCCTACGGGTAAGGGACACAATTACACCTAGAAACACGATAGTAAAATGATTAAGGGTTAAATAATCACTTACTACCCAGAGACAAAGCTCTGGGGTGACGAAACCACACTGACCGAAGCACCGAAGGCACTGCCCGAGATCTGCCCGAGATCTGCCCGAGATTCCAGTCGCTGCCCGAGCTCTCCAGCCGCTGCCCGAAGCCACCAGCTGCTGCCCGAAGCCCACTGCTGCTGCCCGAAGCCCACTGCTGCTGCCCGAGCCCAGCCACGCTCTCCAGCCGCTGCCCGAGGCCTGCCCGAGCACTCTTGCTGCTGCCCGAAGTCCACCGAGCACTCCACCAGGCACGGAACGCTCTGATACCACTGTAATGATTTCGTTCCGTTTTCCAGTCTCGATTGATGCCTGCAATCAAGAAACAAAAGCAATCACAGTATACAATTTCAACTATTAAAACTATAAACTGAAATACAAAGCAAGAGTAAGGAATTAGGGCTCAGGTCGAGCTGGGTATCCTTCCAACGTCGTCACCGGGGAACCAAGGTATCGTATCCAAAAGGGGAGACACACACACTGCCCTAAGACACTACCCGAAGACCCTGCCCGAACCCACTGCCCAAGCACACAGCCAAGCACAGCCGCTGCCACAGCACCAAAGCACCAAGCTTTCTCACGGCAACACAGCACAGGGCATGCACACAGCACCACCCAAGCTCTCGGCACACACACACAGCACCAAGGAGCACACACAGCACCCAACACTCAGCACAACCAGCGCACACAGCACCACACTCACTCCACCACACACAGTCCGAACACTCTTGGAACAGGGACAAAAGAGGGGGACGAAATTGCACACAGAAATTTCGAATCAGAGTGTTAACTCATCATTAAACCATACCATACATAAAGGCAAGAGGGAGACGAAGAGGAGGCTGCAAATCCCAAGGGAATCGACCAGCCGAAGAGGCACACCAAGGAGAAGCTTCTGGACGCATGGGAGATGAAGAGTGAGGGCTGGAAGGGAAAGGGGGCTCGGTAATGGGAAATAGGAAGAAGGGCCAAAGCCCAAGAATAAAATAGGTAATGGGCCAACAAACCCAACATTGAGAAAGAAGAATTGACAGTTTAAGAAATATTATTTTCATTAATTGGTTGAATGAATATATGCACAGTTTACCCTTTTTATAGCTAATCTCCTTAACTAACATTTATCCATATCATTCGTACAACTAACTTCCCCTCTTATTTAACTATCACATTTAGTTACAAAGTAGGTATTTAATCAGTGAACTCCTGTGGCTCGTGTCTCACTCTTGTACAGGTTCTGATTCTTGTATTGCCTTCACTTCCCTTGTTAGTGTACTTGTATCACTTCAATGGCTTCTTTCTTGATCTCTTTGTGCTTCTCTGCTCTCTTGCTATATTCTAATCGTATTATTATCATAGTCGTATCAGAATGAGAAATCAATTCGATTATATTTGTATGACCTTTCATTTTCATGCAACTTCATCGATATACCGCGAGGTATAAAAAAAATAGGGTGCTATACAATCAAAGGCGGACACACGTGAAAGCAAGGAGGGTAAGTGTCATCCGTCAATTTTTTTTGTATTCCTTCTAAAATTGCATTTCCTTTTTTACCCTCCCTCAAACTAAATTCCAAATCCGCCCCTTGGTGCATTAGAAATGTGGCTTCATCAAACTTGCCTAGTAATCATCCATGTTCTTCATGTATTCATTGGAAAGCTTGTTTTCCAATAGTAGCTTTTGTTCTTTAACAAGGTCGTAACCTGTTTCGAGTAAAGCTTCGACAGTTAGATACACAAACGATAAAATGTAACAAATGGTATTAGGAACGTTAATGTATTGCAGAACAAAACAAGAAATACCCAAAAGTTTTGCAACAAGTAGAGTGATACAAACACTTATTTTACCAAAGATTTGACATCTAGTAAAAACGAATCAAAGAAGCAGATTATCATTGTACTAATCAGATTTAGAGTTAATTAAGTTACCTTTGGAGCAGTGAATACTGGAAGTTTTCCATCTTTTTTCTGCTCGAGCAGTCTCTTACCAAGGATTTCTGCACCTCCAGCCTCATTACCCACTGCACAAATAGAGAAAATAAATAGTATTCCTCAGTAAAAAAACCAGTCGAAAAGCTCGTCAGAAAAAAACGCCAAGATATACATGTGCGATGCTATAGTTTCAGTTAGATCCATGCATAAACAAGAAGGGAAAGAAAATTATGTGAACTAGAAACCTACAAAAACCCATTTGGAGATACATAATCTCAATAAGGATATGTTACGGGTTTCTGGACATGCCATTGACTCCACATAAATCTCTGCAATAGCTACAACAATCACCAAGTATTCTGAGCAAGAGTAACGACGTGTTCAACCAATCATCCTGAATTGTAAATGTTATGATTGTTGATAAAAATTATTGGTACTCGTCTTCAACTCCACAAGGTTATTGTTGGGGTCGTTGTTTGTAGCGGGGAGGAAAATCTGTAGATAACAATGTTCAACTTTGAGTCGAGGCTAGTGTTGTACACGATCTCCTTAAGAAGATTTTGTATCGCACACACTGCTAACGGAATACGACAATCTTCTACCAAGATACAACGATTTTATTTGCTTGTAACAGTACAAATCACAAGTCTCACGACCACAAATTATGCAAATTCTCTGCTTCAAGAACAATATATGAAATGTGATGCAAATGATCTTAATTTTGCCTTATCTCACAATATATTGTGTTTAGTTATTGCACAAAGTATTTTAGAATGAGAGGAGATATGTTGTATTTATGCTTCTCTAATAGACACCACAATAGGATACTATTTGGAAATGTTTTTTCATGAAAAGTTGCACCCAAATGTGAAGGGACACACCCTTCCACGAAAAATCGCCATTCGGGCAGAACAGGGGGTGCTCGAGCGCCTCATATACTGTGGAAATTTCAGGCAGTAAGCGCCCCCTTGTTGCCTGGATTTTTCCAGGCAGCCGTTTCATGCCCGGTTTTCTCTCTTTTTGTCCTTTATCAAGTATTTCTTCTTTTCCTCGTGTCCAACTTGCTTAATTTATAATCATTAAGTCTTGCTTAATCTTAATTCATTAAGACACGATTTTAACTTGCTTAATTTCAATTCATTAAGCTTTAAATCTCCAACAATGATTTATCTTGATCTCACCAATTTCAAGTTGATATTTATGAGTAGTAAACAATTTTCTTTTTGTACAGCAATGGTCTCTTATTCTTGAACTCACGTACAGAGAACTTATGCAACACAATATCATAAAGCAATATCTGTTTATGCCTCAAGAATGCACGCTCACAGCAATGTTCTATGAATTCAAGGATTTCTTAATGCCCCTACTTTCAGGAAACGATTCTGGATACAAGAACCCAATCAAAATATACACTTAAGTGGCAGAATGAATTACACCAGCAAGCATCAGATTATTCATTATCACACAAGGGACGAAAACCATGCATAACCACAGCCAGAATATAAAGAAATAGCAAGGAAAGGAAAAACAACACCGAACTTACGTGGTTCAGCCAATAACGCCTACTTCCACGAGGAAGTGGCTTTTATTTCAGCACTTTCAAACTACATCAAGAAAAAATTGTTAATAATTTATATTAATGGTTAATATATTATTAAGATAACATCAAGAATAGTTATCCAGAAGATTATGCACTATCTGGATAACCACCAACTATCTGTAAGTGTTGTAACTCTAGTCAAACATTAGTCTTTGATGTCAAGACTTATATAAAAGGACATTGCATGGCCCTAAGCCAAATAATTCACTTTCAGAAGTACACCATCTATTAGAATTGCATAAGGTTTAGAAGCGCCATTTTGCGACTATCAAGTACTCAGATCTGTTTAAATCAAACTGCATATCAATGGATGGAGGTAACACTGATCTTGAACTTTTATTTCCACATATTCAACTTTGTGTGACATATGTTTAGGTACAATGAAAATCGATTATGTATTTATGTTAAATTTATAACATTTGGTATCAGAGCAGTTTTTGCCTTTGCCTTGAAGTTTGAGATTTTCGATCTGGGCCAAAAATTCTGAAAAACTATGATGATACGATTTTAATTTGTATCATGATTTCGGAGTAAACCTTCGGTTTACAAAATCACAAGAAAAATCAAATTTTCGAAATTTAAAATATCACAAATTAATTTGAATTCAAAAAATTTCCAAATTTAAAATTTGAGTAAACCCTAGTTCATAAATTTGACCAATTAACCGCCAATAAGGAACCCAACCCGGCATTTGAAGGTACCGGTACCGGCCGACACTCCATGATAGGTCGACCACTACGCAGCCTTCTGCAGCCGGAAACCGCCGCAAATTCACCGTGAAATCGCGATTTGGTTTCCATCGATTTCTATCTGTTTGGGCCAATTTTTGGTTTGATTTTGGGCCATTAGGCTCACGGGCATGACGTTTAGCATCAATTGAATTGAACATGTGCCAGGAATGGCGGTGAACGGCGGCGAGACGGCGTGCCATGATCGAATTTTGGCCAGAAAATTGAGCCTACGCGAACAGTGAAAATCGTGATTTGGATGGCCGATCCGACCTATTTGTGACCGGAGATGGCAGGGTGTTGGTCGGTATGACCTGTGTGCGAAGGGTGGACGTTGGTCGGCCGTGGATTTGTCGGAGGTGGCGGCAGCATTATTGGTCTAGGGTTAGGGTCTTGTTGATTTTGGGAATTACGGTCGCTAAATTTAAGGGCATGTTTGGTTCTACTACATTATAAAAAAAAATTATTTATGCAATCTTTTGTGTAATTGAGATGTTTTTATTATGGATAATTAAAGTATAGCCACAACAGTTTTAATTGATTAAATTACACATTAATTATGTGAATCACATAAAGTGTAATAGACATCATTTAGATTAATTAAGATAAACCATAAAGTATTTTTATGCATTCAGAATAAATGTCTAAGTGATGCATAGAGTTTAGTTAATTAAAGTATAGCCACAACGGCTTTAGTTAATTAAATTATACATTAATAATGTGAATCACATAAAGTATAAAATATTACTTTAATTAAGATGTGACATAATTTTATGCATTCAGATTAAATGTTATGTGATATGTATTATATAATTGATCAAATTATAGCCACAACAACTTTAATTAATTAAATTATACATTAAGTTCTCTAACATAACATCAAGTTAAATAAACATTATTTTGTAATCAATTTATTTGATTTGATAGATTATCCCTCACAAAAAATTTATAATATTAAACATGATTAATTATGATGAGATGTTGAATTCTTTTCTTAATTTTGCCAACATGTATTACGAATGTCAGATAATTCGATAGTTTTATCATAAAGTTGTATGAATTTATTTGAATTAAAAATTTAGCCCCCCGGGTAATTTCTATGTCAGGGATTCGTGTTAGTTCCGGACCTTATCGATGAGATTTTAAAGATGACAAAACATTTCAGACCGGATCGATAGAAATCAGATTGACCAGATCGATCGGACAAAACAGAGCAAGATGACAGAACATTTCAGACCGGATCGATGGAAATCAGGCATACCAGATCGATCGCGCAAAACAGAGCAAGCTGATAAAGAATATCACATATCAGACCGGATCGATGGATTCCAGACTGACTAGATCGATACTTCAGATCGATCTCAACCTTTATCAGATCAGAGCAGTCAAAGATACATAAAGGATGGCTTCTCAGTCCGAACCATTAACGGTTATTTATTGTAGCATTTAATGCTGTAATTAATGCTACAAAGGATCAAAAATTTAAGATTGCCATTAAAGGTAAGAAGACAAAGAAGAGCTTACCTGACAGTCGCCGAAAGCATACACCAGAACGGCAAGTGTCCTGAAGAAGAAGACTGTAGCTTTCTCAGAGTTTAAAAAGAGTCAAAGTTGCACATTAAGGGAAACAATGCCGTTGCTACCCTCAACTATAAAAGGATGCAACAAAAGGAAGACATATATACTTGATTCCAACTCACGCTGATCAATTGAAAAACACACAAGAAAGTAACTGCACACGCTTACAAAGTTCAGAAGCTCTCGAGCTGAAGTTATTTATTTAAGCGCGATTACTTTGTAACATTTGATCATTGTAGGATCACTGTGCGCATTGTGTATTGAAAAATAGAAGTGAGCAACTTATTGTAACTGTCAGACAGAGTGTGTCTGAGCAGGTTGAGTGACTAGGAGTTTCAGACTGGTAGTGAGGTAAATCCAGCCTGAATCGGGTTTGTACAACAGGATTGTATAAATCAAAGTCTTCTAGTATAAACCTTCCTTAATTGGAAGAAGGGGAGACGTAGAATGATTACACCACCTTCGAACTTCCAGAAACATATCCTGTGTTTTATCCTTCTGCACTTAGCCATCGAGTCGTTCTTACTTTTACAAGAGCAGACCGTTTCCGCACTTACCTTTTTAGTGGTCTGTTCTGTTCAAAGAGTTGATTAAGTAACAGATTTCTTTCACTAATCCGAAAGAATTCACAAGGGATAAATTTTATAAGGAGTGTTCATTCAACCCCCCCCCCCCCCCCTCTAAACACTCCGGACCGATCCTAACAAGTGGTATCAGAGCAGGTCATCTTAATCAGCACAAAGACTACTAAGCTGATGGCATCATTCAACAAAATCCCCATGTTCTCAAAAGAAGACTATGATGACTGGAGAATCAGAATGCAAGCTCATCTGGCAGCTCAGGATGACGATATGTGGTTCGTCATCACTGATGGACCAATGAAGATTTTAAAAATCAATACAGCAGTAGCCATCTCTGGTGGAGAACCACAAATGGTGGAAAAAGACAGATCCCTCTGGACGAATGAGGAAAGAAAGAAAGCAAATCTCGATAATGTGGCCAAAGACATCTTGTTCAAGACTTTGGACAAGAACATGTTCAGCAAAATCAAAATGTGCTCTACTGCCAAAGAAATTTGGGAGAAGATAGCACAGCTATGTGAAGGCAACGACCAGACCAAAGAAAACAAGTTAACTGTTGCTCTTCAAATATTTGAGAGCATAAAGATGAAAAGTTGAGAAACTCTAAATGAGTTTGATGAAAGAGTCACCGGCATCATAAATGAACTGAATGGTCTGGGGAAGGAATATTCTAACAGAGAGATCGCTCTGAAAGTAATGAGAGCTCTGCCAAAGGAATGGGATGTAAAGACCATTGCCATGAGGGAATCAAAAGACCTTAACAAGGTTGAACTTCATGATCTGTTTGCAGATCTTAAGGCCTATGAGTTTGAACTGATAAGCAGAGGTGAAGCAGAGCCATTCATCTCTCAACCAAACAAGGCCCTGGCAGCCACTCCAGACCAGATCGCTTCAACATCAGACCGATCTGCTGAACAGATGAGTAACGATGCTATGTCATTATTTATCAAGAAATTCGGTAAATTTATGTCTAAAAATAAGAGGAACTTCAAACCCTCTCATCATTATAAATCAAGAAAAGATGATACTGTTAACGATCAGGCTTGCTACAATTGTGGTAAGACCGGACACTTCATTGCAGATTGCACCAGACCGAAGAAAGAAGAACGGAAAGAGAAGCATCGTGATGATAGAAAGAAGAAGCACTACAAAGACCGCAAGAATCATGGAAAATCCCAAAAAGTCCTAGTAGCTGAAGAAGGAAACAACAAATGGGCTCAGACAGACTCAGACTCGGAGAGCTCTGAATATTCTTCCAGCGAAAGCGAAGAAGATATTCAATGTCTTATGGCAGACGAAGAAATGAGTCAGACAGACGAGGTATATGATCTTGACTCAAATGAATTTACACGAGAAGAGCTCATGTCCGCACTGCAAGACATGGCTAATGATTATAGGATCTTAGCTGAATCATTTGAGAAGAATAAAGCCAAAATCAGTACTCAAATGGATGAGCACAACAAACCAAGCTGCTCTGAGCAGGGTGAGTGCAAAAATCTCCAGATCGAGCTGAATAAGCTGAAAATCTCTTATGATCAGCTCCATGAAGAAAATAAGAGAATTAGCACACAAAATGCTAAGCTCTCACATATATTCAAAACATGGACAAAATCCAGAACATCCTTGGAAGAATTACAAGAGGTTCAAAGAAACGTCGGTGATTTCACCGGCATAGGCTTTGACACCAAAGAATGCACCAAAGATGAATCTGAGCTGTTGCTGGTAAAGAATCAAGTCAAACAAATGACATTTGTTAAATCCAACACAGTATATGAAACTGAAGCACCTAAGATTCAAACAGGAGTCTCTTACGAGAATCAAAATCTGAGAAAAGGAATTGGTTATGTTGACCAAGCCAAAGAAAAGGCACCAGCAAGATTTGCGTCTATCAGACCAAATCCAAAGGTGCAAGATCGAAGGCAAGGAAGACAATACAATTACTATAACTCAAAACCGATTCAACGAAGATATAGACTACCTTATGAGAATAAAAAAATTTTCACAGCGCACACATTATCACACACAGCATCGAAACAGACCAGCACACAGCACACCCTACACACACAAGCCATTGAAGCTGATACAGGTGTGGGTTCCCAAAGGGCTAATCCGTTCTGGACCCAAATAGGATTTGGTACCAACAATAATTATATTTGATGACAGGTACCGAAGAAACTCGCATCAGACTGGTATTTGGACAGTGGGTGTTCCCGTCACATGACTGGAAACATCGAGCTGCTGTCTGAAGTGACAGAATGTATTGGACCCAAAATCATTTTCGGGGATAACTCAAAGGGTAAGACCGTGGGCAAGGGTAAGATTGTCCATGGTAACATTATTATCAATGATGTGCTGTTAGTTGAAAATCTGTGCTATAATCTGATTAGTATAAGTCAACTCTGTGATAATGGTTATGCTGTAGAATTTCATAAACACACTTGCACTGTTAAATCATCAGACGGTATAACCATGCTCGTAGGAATCAGGAATGGAAACACATATAAGATTAACTGGAATCATGCTCAACCTGATAATCCTACTTGCTTCATCGCTAACAATGATAATAAACATTGGCTGTGGCATAAGCGCTTGAATCATATCAACTTTAAGACCATTGCTAGCCTGTGTAAACATGATTTAGTTATCGGTATGCCCAAGATCGATTTTGCTAAGGATAAGATCTGCGAAGCTTGCCAAATGGGCAAACAGATCAGATCATCCTTCAAAAACAAGAATGCCAAATCCTCCTCCCGCTGTTTAGAATTACTGCATATGGACTTGTTTGGTCCTATACCAATAACAAGTTTAGGGGGAATGCGGTATACTCTTGTTGTTATTGATGATTACTCACGCTTTACATGGACTATATTCTTAAGCAGTAAAGATCAGACCGGTCCGAAGTTGATCAAGCTGCTGAAACGCACTCAGAACGAGAAATCATCCAGCATAGACAGGATTCGAAGTGACAAAGGCACTGAGTTTTCAAATCAGAATCTTGAATCCTTTCTAGAAGATCATGGAATCAAGCATGAGTTTTCAGCTGCTCGAACTCCTCAACAGAATGGAGTTGCAGAACAAAGAAACAGAACGCTCAAGGAAGCAGCAAGAACAATGCTTGCTGATTCTGGAATCTCTCAAAAGTTCGGGGCAGAAGCTGTAAATACTGCTTGCTACACTCAAAACCGATCTATGATTAACAAGAAGCTGAATCTCACTCCATATGAAATATGGACTGGTAACAGACCATCTGTTTCTCACTTTCATGTATTTGGCTGTAAATGCTTCGTTCACAACAATGGTGTTGGAATCGAAGAGGGGGGGTGAATGAGATTCCTTGGCTACTTTAGCTTTTTAAAATGAGTTTGTAAAATAAAAATATTTTGCGCTTTGCGGAAGCCTTTAGTCAATCGATAAATGAACAATAAAATAAATAAATGCGTAAATGAAATAATGCGGTAAATAACAAAAAGATTTGTTATAGAAGTTCGGCGATGAATCGCCTACGTCTCCTCTTCCCGGTTAGATAACCTCCAACCGAGGTTCCACTAGAATAATTGATCTTGGCCTTGAGGGCTCCAAGTAAGCCACAACACAACTCTTCCCGAGTTACAACGCTCTTCCCGAGCACAATACTCTTCCCGAGTACACAAGCTCTTCCCGAGCAACCAACACTCTTCACGAGTCTTCTTGGCCTTAAGGGCTCCAAGGATAGCCACACAATTGCACCACCTTCACTTGATGGCGACTTTACAATTTTCCAACTTGCTTTGGTGTTGGAGGACCTTTACAATGAATTAAACCAACAAACACCTTCACGGTGTACTCACACGAAGAAACACAAGACTCAACAAAATAAGAAAATCACAAGCTCCAATACAACAACAATGTATGGAGATTATGATATAATTTGAACCAACAATTGATCAACACTTTGTATGAATTGTAGACTTGTTTCTTAGCTTCAAAATGCTCCAAAGCATCCATATTTATAGTGTAGAAGACCTCCAAGGCTCCTACTAGCCGTTGCACTTCAAAAGGCTGAAATCACTCCTGGATCGCCTCAGCCATCGCCTCAGGCGATCACCCATCGCCGCGTTCCAACGGTCAAAAATGCACAGATCGCCTCAGGCGATCAGTGGCTAAAATCAAGGCCGTAGCTTCAGCACCTTCAAATTTTGCATCGCCTCAAACGATCTCCACATCGCCTCAGGCGTTCCAGCCCATCGCCTCAGGCGTTCCAGCCCATCGCCTCAGGCGTTCGTGCCCTCGCCTCGGGCAATCTCCCTGCGTGCATGCCCGCGCCAAGCCTCGGCGTCGCTTCAGTCGATGTGCGGGGCGAAGTGTCTTGTGGCTGCCATCGCCTCAGGCGTTGATCACCATCGCCTGGGGCGATCTGTCTCGCATGCTCGCCTAGCCATCGCCTCTGTCGATGTGCGTGGCGATACCCCTCCTGGCACCCATCGCCTGGGGCGATGATCACCATCGCCTGGGGCGATCCTGGCCAGATTATGCACACTTGAAATTCTTCATTCCAATCTTCTTTTCATCACTTAATCTGCACACTAAGTAGATGCATTAGTATAACAAACACAAGTTTTGTTGATCATCAAAACTCAAAGATTGACCGGGGATAATTTAGCACATTAAACGCAACCATGCGTTTAAGGCTCAACAAATGGTAAGAGTCATCTTACAGCATTTGAAGCTAAGTCAGATAATGGTATATTCTTAGGATATTCATCAATTAGCAAAGCGTATCGAGTTTTTAATAATCGAACTTTAACTGTAGAAGAATCTGTTCATGTAGTCTTTGATGAAACTTTATGTGTTGAGGGCAACAAAGAATCAATTCAAAATCAGATGGAAAATATCCATCTCGAAGCTAACAGTGATGATGAGATTGTAGCTAACAGGTCAAGAGACAATCCACCAGAACCAGAAGTACCAGACAGACCGGATCAAGGCTTTGAAGAAACTTCAGATCGAGCTGATCCGGATGCTCCTGACTCAAATATTAAAGCAGATGCTGATCATGTTGTTACTGTTCATCCGACCGGACCAGACAATCCAGAGTCAAGCTATCGATGGACTAAGAAGCATCCACCTAATCTAGTGATTGGTAGTCCTTCTGCACCGATCAGAACCAGAGGACAGATGATGGATGAGTTCACTCATGCTGCCTTCATCTCAACTCTGGAACCCAAGAAGATCGATGAAGCTCTGACTGACTTCAACTGGATTAAAGCAATGCAAGAAGAGCTTAATCAATTCGAACAAAATCAAGTTTGGAGTCTAACCCCCAGACCAAGCGATCTGCCTGTTATTGGAACCGGATGGGTCTTCAGAAATAAGCTAGACGCAGATGGAACTGTGGTTAGAAACAAAGCCAGACTGGTGGCACAGGGATTCAGACAAGAAGAAGGAATCGACTTCGATGAATCATTTGCACCAGTCGCCAGACTTGAAGCTATCCGAATCTTTCTTGCTTATGCTGCCTTTAAAGACTTCAAAGTATATCAGATGGACGTCAAGAGCGCCTTTCTTAATGGAAAGCTTCAGGAAGAAGTCTACATTGAGCAACCACCTGGATTTCAGAACCATTTGTATCCCAATCATGTATATCTACTGAATAAAGCAGTGTATGGTCTGAAACAAGCTCCAAGAGCCTGGTATGTTGATGACATAATCTTTGGGTCATACTCTATTTAAATTCATTAAGGGGGAACATACTCTATTAGTTCAGATTTATGTTGATGACATAATCTTTGGGTCAACTAACCCCAAATTGTGCGAGAAATTTTCTAAGTTAATGCAGGGACAGTTCGAGATGAGCATGATGGGAGAATTGTCATTCTTTCTGGGTCTACAAGTAAAACAGCTCAACAATGGCATTTTCATCAATCAGACCAAGTATACCAAAGAGCTCCTCAAGAGATTTGGAATGGAAACATGCTCAACTGCATCAACTCCAATGAGTCCAACAATCAAGTTAGACAAAGATGAAGGGGGGAACGGCAGTTGAAGTAACCATGTATAGAGGACTAATCGGATCGCTATTGTATCTTACAGCGAGCCTGCCCGATATTATGTTTTCAGTCTGTATGTGCGCCAGATTTCAGTCAGAACCAAAGCAATCACATTTTATTGCTGCCAAGCGTATTCTGAAATATTTAAAAGGATCTCAGAACGTTGGTCTTTGGTACTCCAAAGATTCAAACTTCAGCTTGATCGGGTATTCAGACGCAGACTACGCTGGGTGTAAGATCGATCGTAAAAGCACCAGTGGAACATGTCAATTTCTAGGTGAAAGATTGATCTCTTGGTTCAGTAAGAAGCAGACATCGATTGCCACATCCACAGCTGAAGCAGAATACCTAGCCGCTGGAAGCTGTTGTGCTCAAATGCTCTGGATTCAACACCAGCTCAAAGACTATGGCATCCAAGCTGTTGACTCTCCGATATTTTGCGACAACACAAGTGCAATTGCTATAACGTAGAATCCAGTTCTGCACTCTCGAACAAAGCATATTGATATACGACATCATTTTATTCGAGATCATGTTGGCAAAAAGGAAATTCGGATCGAGCACATTTCAACAGAGCAGCAAGCAGCAGACATCTTCACTAAACCGCTTCCTGAGGCTAAGTTTAATTATTTCCGTCAAATTCTTGGTTTAATTGACTTATCTTAATTAGTTTAGATGTTTTTATTCTTTTCGCACTTGAAGATTTTTGTCACCACAGATTGATAATACAATGTTCAGAAAGACACAGACCGGTCCGAACTTTCAGACCGATCCTTGTCAGTCTGATTTTATCCTATGATCTGTCTGGACAATAACAACAGCTCGGACTGATTGACCATTTTAACTAGTTGTACTTTAACCGCCTTATCTTTCTTTATCCTGACCGTTTATTTTGAATTATTTAATTCTCAGTCTTGGAGATAAAGACACGTGTCTTCTCTCTCCTATTTAGCAGGCTGAACATTTCATACTTGTTCACTTTTTACAATTTACCGCTTTCTACCTTCTTACTCTCTCACTCTCTTACTCTTCGCACTTTCTTTAAACTCCTTTCAAATGGCTACCATCACTCATAACTCACTCTCCGTTGAGTTTGATGACATTTACAGGGCAGAAGATGCTGCGATGGTGTCCATTTTTAGAGCCCTGGAATCATCTGGTTTAAGGAACTTTTTGGAGTGCGGGACAGTTGTTTATGAATCAGAAATCCGCGAGCTGTTCGCCAACGCCGTCTCCCGGAAGACATCCATTTCTACTACTGTCAAGGGCAAATCTTTCGAGATCTCGCCAATGACGATGGCCACGACCTTTGGCCTCCCCAGTTCCGGACTGACAGAGTTCGGACAGACTCCTCAAGCGTCACTCTTAGATCTTCAGGGGAAGATTTCTATTTCTGGCCACCGATTGCAACCCTCCTTTAAGAAGAAGGAAATGCTCTTCCATTTCCAGGTGCTGTGCGAAGTGGTAGGCAAGCCACTTTTGGGTAAAGCAGGAAGTTTCGATGCTGTAACCGCCGAAAAGTTCAGGGCTATGGCGGCTATTGTATCCGGCCAGAAGATAAACTGGTCCATGATTTTGTTTGGAGTACTACTGGAAACGGTGATTGAATCCAAGCACGCCGTATGCTTTGCTGTTCCTCTCAGCAAGCTCTTGGAGTCCTTAGGCCTCGAGCTGAGCAAGCCGTCTGCTCTCCGTCCCCTTAAGATCCTTAACTCCAAAGGGCTTGCACTGCTGAAGTCCAAGAGTGTTCCGCCTACTCCTGCTACTCTGGCTGCAGTCAAGTTTGAGCAGGACGAGGAACAAGTTGCTGTGCACAAACCTCGGGTCAAGCGGAAGCTGACCATTCAGACTGACTCGGAAGAAACCCAGTCTGCTCACTCAACCAACCAAGCCACTTCTCAAAAAGCCCCGAACCCAGATTACCAAACCAACCAAATCTCTACCTCCACCCATACTACCACCCCCTAAAGCAACCCCTGCCCCTCAACCTTCCACCAGCTTTCACAAGCTTCAACCCCTGCACCCAAAGTCACCCTTAGAATTCCCTCTGCCAATCCCGTGGTCAAAGGGATAGTTATCACTGAGTTGGGAGACTATACCCAATCAGGGATTAAGTCCCCTTCCTCCACCGGCAAGGGAAAAGCCATTCTCACCGAACCCCTCTCTTCTAAACCCAAATCTGCAGCGCAGACTGCCATCGACATCGCTATGGAGGATGTTGATGAGAAGCTAAAGGAACTCATTGTGGTTTTTGATGAATATGTCCAGTACCGGACTATCAACCACATTGAGCTGTTCTACGGTAAGTTGCACAGATTGAAGAAGATGGAAGAGGAAGCTCTGAAAGGAACAGAGACTGATGATGTTCGACTTGCCGTGCAGCGCAGAGATTTATTTACGGCAAAACACAGATTCAGACTGGCCAATCTGCTTCTAGTTGCCAAAAAGAAGAACTTCGATCCGCTTGCTCCAACTGCCAGAGATGATGGGGCTGTGATTGCTCAACTCGAGATGGATGTTCATGCTCTATCCTTAGCTGTCCATTTTCAACGACAGAAGCTAGGTACCTCCACTCCAGCCACAAGCCCGGATCATCCTTCTGCAAGCAAGACTCTGGCAGAACCATTTATCGAGGTTATTCCCTCTGATGCAGCAAAACAGACAGAGGATCAGCCTGCAGAGCACGTACCAGACCAGACAGCGGAGCAGCCATTGCCTAATGCTCCGTCTGCAACAGATGATGAACCAATGAATGTTCTGTTGGACTCTCCGACAACATCTATTCCATTGAAGTCATCAGCCTCCCGTGCACAACCCAGTCCAGCTGAAGCATGTGCAACAACTGAAGCACCAGACCTCATCGATCCGGATTTCGTGGTATCTACAGTGGTTGCAGCTCTCCAAGTTGAGGAACCTCCCAGTCCCCACTCTCCTCCGGGACCATCAGATGAAGATTTGGCCTTCATTCAAGGTTTTTCTTCGGATCTGGTCACTCTGATCCGATCCGAAAGTCATCAAGCTGCCATTTCTTCCATCGTGCCGATTGCTGAAGAAGATGACCATGCCATGTCATCATCAGATCACTCTCCCAGCCAGCTCTCTGATGCACCTCCATCCCTGGCACGGACTATCCAGCACTTCTCTGATACCTGTCTGTCCTTGACTCAACGCATTCTAGAAGTTCATCAAGGTCAGAGGGTCACAGCCTTGGACTTTGCTTCTTTCAAAGAGAAGATGACTGCCAGTATCGGAAGCCTTCAGCGCGGCATAAACGATCTGTTTTCTCAACATGCCTCTTACAAGAACAGTCTGAGAAAAGAGCAGATCGAGCTAGCCACTGAAGTCAGAGCATCTGTTGCCAATTCCCTCCGCGCTCAAGACGTTCGTCTTGACGCTATCAGCGCGCAGCTAGCACAAGTTGTCGACTTTCTTCAAGAGATTGCTGCTGACAAAAAGGGGGAAAAGAAGACAGACTTTAGGCCGCCTTCTAGAAAATAATATTTTCAGACTGTGTATTTTAGGATTTTCTTGGTGATCAATAAAATCCTCGTTTGATTAAGTCTGTGTTCATTTATTTTGAACCTCATCATAAGGCTTAATAATAAAGATTTAATCGATCCAACTTAATGATGTTCATTTATTTTGAACAAAGAAGTAATCGATCCGAAAGCATTCGCTTCAGAGCTCTTATCAAGACTGGTTAAAAAGACTTAGAAGCTAGGTTTTGTCATCATAAAAAAGGGGGAATTTGTTAGTTCCGGACCTTATCGATGAGATTTTAAAGATGACAAAACATTTCAGACCGGATCGATAGAAATCAGATTGACCAGATCGATCGGACAAAACAGAGCAAGATGACAGAACATTTCAGACCGGATCGATGGAAATCAGGCATACCAGATCGATCGCGCAAAACAGAGCAAGCTGATAAAGAATTCACATATCAGACCGGATCGATGGATTCCAGACTGACTAGATCGATACTTCAGATCGATCTCAACCTTTATCAGATCAGAGCAGTCAAAGATACATAAAGGATGGCTTCTCAGTCCGAACCATTAACGGTTATTTATTGTAGCATTTAATGCTGTAATTAATGCTACAAAGGATCAAAAATTGAAGATTGCCATTAAAGGTAAGAAGACAAAGAAGAGCTTACCTGACAGTCGCCGAAAGCATACACCAGAACGGCAAGTGTCCTGAAGAAGAAGACTGTAGCTTTCTCAGAGTTTAAAAAGAGTCAAAGTTGCACATTAAGGGAAACAATGCCGTTGCTACCCTCAACTATAAAAGGATGCAACAAAAGGAAGACATATATACTTGATTCCAACTCACGCTGATCAATTGAAAAACACACAAGAAAGTAACTGCACACGCTTACAAAGTTCAGAAGCTCTCGAGCTGAAGTTATTTATTTAAGCGCGATTACTTTGTAACATTTGATCATTGTAGGATCACTGTGCGCATTGTGTATTGAAAAATAGAAGTGAGCAACTTATTGTAACTGTCAGACAGAGTGTGTCTGAGCAGGTTGAGTGACTAGGAGTTTCAGACTGGTTGTGAGGTAAATCCAGCCTGAATCGGGTTTGTACAACAGGATTGTATAAATCAAAGTCTTCTAGTATAAACCTTCCTTAATTGGAAGAAGGGGAGACGTAGAATGATTACACCACCTTCGAACTTCCAGAAACATATCCTGTGTTTTATCCTTCTGCACTTAGCCATCGAGCCGTTCTTACTTTTACAAGAGCAGACCGTTTCCGCACTTACCTTTTTAGTGGTCTGTTCTGTTCAAAGAGTTGATTAAGTAACAGATTTCTTTCACTAATCCGAAAGAATTCACAAGGGATAAATTTTATAAGGAGTGTTCATTCACCCCCCCTCTAAACACTCCGGACCGATCCTAACAATTCATATGTTATTGCATGATTCACATTGGTAAAACATGTCATTTGGTTATTTGCTTCAAAATTTGTGATATAAGTATGTATTTTGGATTTTGTTTTCAACCTGTTAATTTATCTGATATGAAATGTTAAGTTCTTGAACTCAAAGGTGATAACTATAAACTGTGGAAGGAGCTAGTTCTTCTCCATTTAGGCTGGATGTATATTGATTATGTTATACGAAAAGACGAACCATCTGCTATTACTGAAACCATCATTCTGGGTGATGTTGATCTTTATGTGAAATGGAAACGGTCTGATCGTCTCTGTGTTATGTTCATAAAGACCAAAATTTCTGCTGGGATCAAGGGTTCCGACGATCAGAATAATAATGTCCGTGATATGCTGAAGGCAATTGATGCTCAATTTGAGTCTTCAGATAAGGCACTTACCAACACCTAAATTTTGAAGTTTTCATCGATGAAGCTCATTGGTATTCAAGGAGTGCGTGAGCATATCATGAACATGAGGATATAGCAGCTCAGCTTAAGACAGTTGAGGTTGAGATAACTGATACCTTCCTGGTGCACTACATTCTGAACACTTTGCTTGGCCAATACGGTCCATTTAAGATTTCCAACAACACACATAGAGATAAATGGTCAATAAATGAACTCATGACCATGTGTGTTCAGGAAGAGGGATTGGCTATGGAGAAACCTGAAAGTGTGCATGTAGCTACCCATATGAGGAAGAAATGTCAGCACAAGCATAAAGGAAAATGCAAAATGCCTATTCAGCTGGACATTAAGAACGAAATCAAATGTTTCTTTTGCAAGAAAAAGGACCACATTAAGAAAGATTGTCCTAGATTCCAGCCAGGGCCGGCTCAAATAGATTCTACCAATCGAAAATGCTTATTGGCTAAACTTAAATACAAAAGTTTAATAAGCAATTTTGCATCAAAAAGAGCAATAAATGAGTTTTTAGTTTAATATTCACTTTATATTTTATTTTTCCAGTAAACACTTTATTTTTATAATTTGCCTAAGGCTTTCAAAATGTTTGAGTCGCCCCTGATTCCAGCAATGACTTGAAAATAAATGTACTCAGTTCTCATTTGTCTGTTATGAATCCAATATGATTGATGTTAATCATAACACATGGTGGATTGGTTCTGGTTCTACATTCCATGTTACCAATTCCTTGCAGGGATTGCAAAAACTACGGAATCCATTAGGAAGTGAGCAGAACATCTATTCTAGATAGGGGTGTACAACCTGCATTAACCCAACCATATTTGCCAGTTTTAACTTTTGAAAAAAAGTGTTGCAGTTGAAAACTTAATCAACCAGCAATTATATGGGCCGATAGTGGATTGCCAACCTCCACCCGCCTACCCACCCAACACGCCCACATCTTTGTATATTAAAGATTTCTTTACTTATAAAATTAAATATTTTAGAGGTAGAAGTTGCAAACTGTAATTTTTAAAGCATTAATCTTTCAGTTTGCTAATTTCTTGTATATTATTGATAGTATAACTTGTACTTATCTTTTTAATATAATTTATTTTGTCGATTAAAAAAAATATTGATTCATTGAGAAAAATAGTTCCAAGTTCTTTCACTATGAATCTTGTAATAACAAGAAATAATTTTTTATATTGGGAACTTCATCTTGTAGTAAGAAGAAATATTTTATTTTTATTTTTTTGACTTGGGAATTATCGTTTTACAAGTAAATGTTAAAAGTTATGATATTATAATTTGATGATGGAAGATTTTGAAACTTTAATTTATTATATTTTTGTTTCATATTGTGAGATAATTTTTTCAGTTTCAGTTTTAGTACATGATTTGGCTATATATAATTTTCAAGATCACGTTGATATGATTGATGATCTATTGTTTTAACTACCATTGATGTTCAATTGCAAAGGATTTGATAATTATGATTCATATAATATTTTGCTCACATGATTTTAAGTTTTCTATTGTTTTATATTGGTCTATCATTTTATTTTATTTTAGTTTGCTTTTATTATTATCGATAATAAATAACTTAGGTTAAGAACTTGTAAAAATATACTAATGTAATTGATTTCTATTTGATCGGCTAACCGCCCGCACCTACCCACATCCGCCCGCACCCGCACACACCTAAACTACGATTTCGGATTTATCATTAAGTTTATTTATAATATGAGATTATTGGAAATTGTACTTTGTTTGATGGTCTTTTTCTATTAAATTTACAAAATGATACCACTAATTCTATAATGCATGTTCAACAAATATTGGTATTAAAAGATGTGTGAATGAGAATTCCTCTATAATGTGGCATCAGAGATTGTGACATATCTCCAATGATAGAATTAAAATATTGGTGAATGATTAAGTATTTAGTGCTTTGGATTTTATTGATTTTGGCACTTGTGTGGACTGCATTAAGGGTAAGCAGACCAACATATCAAAGAAATGTGCTAAGAGGAGCTCATATATATTAGAGATCATACATACAGATATTTGTAGTCATGGACAAATGGACTCGTATGGTCAGAGATACTTCATCACCTTCATTGATGATTATTCATTATATATGTATATCTACTTGCTTCATAATAAGTATGAAGCGTTGGATGCTTTCAAAGCATATAAGGTTGAAGTAGAGAAACAACGCGGTAAACAAAGTAAGATATGAGATCACATAGAGGTGGTGAGTAATATCGTAGATACACTGAGAGTGGATAAGCATTGGTCCGTTTGCTAAGTTTCTTCATAAGCATGGGATTGTTGCCCAATGCGTCATGCATGGTTCTCCGAATCAAAATGGTGTGGCAGAAAGAAGAAACTGGACTGTCATAGACATGGTGCATAGTATGCTTATCATTTCTAAACTTCCTAAGTCATTGTGGACTGAAGCTCTTAAAACGACAACATATATATTAAATCGAGTTCCAACCAAAGCTGCCTCATTTAAGACATCTTTTGAGTTATGGAAAGGTTGGAAACCGAGTTTGCAACATCTACACATTTGGGGATATTCGTCTGAGGTAAGAGTTTATAATCCACATGAAAAGAAGTTAGACCCGGAACCATCAATGGATATTTTGTTCGATATGCCGAAAGGTCTATGTGATATAGATTCTACTGTCCATCTCACATCATTAAATTTGTGGAATAAAGGAATGCAAAATTTCTTGAGAAGGACTGGATTTGTGTGAAAGATCGATTTCATGATATTGGTTCTGAAAAATATCATTACGATGCTCATTCATCCATTGTAAGTGATAAACAACTTGATGTTTACAACTGCCCTCAAGTTCATAGGCATGTTGATGAACCAGTCTTAGAGATTCCACAAGTTGTTGACCATGAACTAGTATTTCCTGATGATCGACATATTACAGATACTATCGAGAACTTCGTTGAACAACATGATCCTGTCTTAGAGAAAAATGTTGATGCAACATTGAGAAGGTCTACTAGAATGAGAAGATCATCAATTCCTAGTGATTATAATCTTGGAGCTGAAAATGATCCTGAGACACTTTCACAAGCAATGTAAAGTAATGAATCCAAGTTGTGGTTTGATGCCATTAATGATGATATAGATTCAATGGCACTTAATGGAGTCTGGGTGTTGGTCCAGTTGCCAGATGAAATAAAAGCCTTTGGATGTAGGTGTGTCTTTAAAACAAAGAAAGATTCACTGGGCAATATTGAATGATATAAGGCTAGACTCTTGCCAACGGATTCACTCATAAAGAGGGAATTGAGTATACAGAGACATTTTCTCCTTATCTAAAAGGGATTCTCTCCGTGTAGTTATGTTATTGGTACCCCATTTTGATATGGATTTGCATCAAATGGAAAACGACATTCCTAAATGGTGACCTAGAGGAAGAGATTTATATGCAAAACCTGAAGAATTCTCCTCTTGTAAGGACCATCGTGCCCTTAACCCATTATTAGCATATTAACCCATACAATTAATGCATACAATCATGTTCTCACGGGGAAAGACTACATGCAACCATGGCATAAGATACCATCTATAAAATTCCTTGTATCATTTCATTTAATACCCAGCTTTTCCCAACCAAGTCCATTTAACATACCATGCACCCTTGTAATATACTAACACGTTCTCAATTCATTTTGCAATTCCTAATTAATTCCATGCAACACATAAATGAAAAGAGAAAGACCATTGCCTTTTTATACAAACCATATACACATAATAGTGCTCACAGCGAGCATCGAATAAGTATATGTATATCTAATGTATAAATATCATACTCAATACAAGCTCTGGTACCTCGATCCTGGAAGTACCTCCAATCAACAGCTCGAGCTCAACTCCAAAGCCATCGACGTACATATTCACCTGCCCCAACACAGACAGCCCCCACACGGGGTGACATACCAATACCACCAATCCAATAAGCACAATAATACAATTCATAATTTACATAATGTAAATACTATGAATAATAAAAGACACTCCATGGATGACACCATCCTCATTCGGGATCCCATGTGCTGCCAAAAGCCAGTTAATCATTACATTGATTAACAAATCCGTTCTCCATATATTGATACCATAATCAATAAATTCAAATCATTAAACAATGATTATAGATATTCCATATATCTCACTAATAGTTCCATAGTTCTATTTCATCGCTCGCTCCACAATAGCGGCATTATAATCTCACGCACGCTCAATAGCGGCGGCGTCATAACCGATGTTCGCTTAACAGCGACACCATCCAATCATTGCTTGCTCAAAAGTTGTACCATATAATTCCCAATATATATATAAATCCATTTATTACAAATACAAATAATCATGCATTTCAGAGTTACAATAATATGAAAGGCTATGCTTGTACGTCATACGTACCTTATGACAAGCATGCAACCTCGTGTCCAAGAACGTTCACAACCCCAATTATAATCAATCATGACGATTAACCATTTAAAAAGACCCCGGGCGAAGCATGCATCGAAAACTCAACACGAAATAATTCCCCAAAATCAGGCACCGGTGATCGATCGATTCATTCCAGGTGATCAATCGCCTCTCAACAATAGGCATGGGCGATCGATCGCTCCATTCCAGGCATCGGTTGCCTCTCAGTGTATTTGGCTACTGCCTCCTGGCGATCGATCACTTCCTTTGAGGTGGTCGACCGCCTCACTATTCAAAATGGCCACTGCCCCTTGGCGATCGATCGCTTCATTTGAGGCGGTCGATCGCCTCACTGTTCATCTTCCTCAAAATTTTACCAACGTCACGACGATTGATCACCCCGCCCTAGGGATCGATCACCTCGACCTGTTCCAGTCAAAAATGACGTTTCTCTTCCCAAAACTTCCACAACAACAATCCTCACACCCCATACACCATAAATCCTCAACCATGAGTCATAAATCCTCCCCAAAACACAATAACCCAAAAATCTTTAAAACCAAAAAATCCATACCCAACACTACACATGCCCAAATACTACAATACTACAATCAAATCGAAGATAAATGCGAGGGGAAGAACAATACCTTATTATCTTCGAGTCCGGATCCCAAGTCGAGCCTCCATCAATTTTCTTCCATGGGAGAAAAGAGGAGAAATGGGTGGGGAAAGAGGCGCAGGAGAGGGGAGAGAGAGAGGAGAAGGAGCAAAATGCTTGAAACCGAGTCCAGTTGGTATATATAGTACCAAAACTCCAAAATCCCGAGTCCTTCACAAATACATCATGACTCATTAAAAATCATCTGTGTTCCATAATTATCTCTCAATCTCAATTTCCAGTACCAGCCCCAACACAAAGCACCCCAGATCCCACCAAAAACCAAATTCTAAGGTTTATCACCACGATGAGAATACAATCTCAACCTTTGGATCCAACGACCCCTAATACCGGATTTAAAATCCTCGGGAGTCCCAACATCGTAATTAATTCATAATTGCCACAATTAAAACCCATTAAGGATCATTACTACACCGGGATTTACACCATTAATTCATGGGCATCACACCTCTAGTGATGATGAGCATTTGGTGTGTAAGCTTAAGAAATCAGTATACGGATTTAAACAAGCTTCCAGTCAGTGGTATTTAAATTCCATAACGTTGTCTCTTCATTTGGTTTTGTTGAGAATGTAATGGATCAATGTATATACCAAAAGGTTAGTGAGAGTAAAATTTCTTTCTTGGTTTTGTATGTAGATAATATATTACTTGCAACCAATGATAAGGGGTTTCTATACGAGGTGAAATAATTTCTCTATGAGAACTTTGATATGAAGGATATCGGTGAGCATCTTATGTCACTGGCATTAAAACCCATAGGGATAGATCCAAATATATTTTGGGTTTATCGCAAGAAACCTATATTAACAAAGTTCTGGAGAGGTTTCAGATGAGTGATTGTTCACCAAGTGTAGCACCCATTGTGAAAGGTGATAGATTCAATTTGAATCAATGCCTAAGAAATGAGTTTGAAAAGGAACAAATGAAAAATATTCCATACGCTTCTTCTGTTGGAAGCCTAATGTATGCTCAAGTCTTTACTAGACCTGATATTGTATTTGTTGTAGGAATGTTGGGAAGATATCAGAGTAACCCGGTATTGATCATTAGAAAGCTGCAAAGAAGGTTAGGAGGTACCTTAAAGGTACCAAGGATTACATGCTTATATATATACATACTGATAATTTGGAGGTGATTGACTACTCCAATTCAGACATTGCTGGTTGAGTTGATTTGCGTAAATCAACATTTGAATACATATTTATGTTTGCTAGCCGAGTTCCTTGCTTGTTTTGAAGCATCTTCACATGGTGTATGGTTGAAGAGTTTCATATCTGGGCTTAGAATTGTGGATTCTATATATAGGCCATTGAGGTTATGTTGTGACAACTCAGCTGCATTTTCATGGCTAAAAATAATAAAAGTGGAAGTCGAATTAAACACATCGACATAAAGTATTTAGCCATTATGGAGCATGTTAAAGACAATAAATTGGTTATTGAACACGTGAGTACTGAATTGATGATTGTCGATAATTTAACAAAAGATATGCTACCTAAGGGTTTTAAGGATCATGTGGTTAGAATGAGAGTTGATTCCATTATGTTATTTCATCGTACGTACATTTATTGTATAGTTAATGAAACTCTTTCAGTTATGATATTTCTCATATTCAGTTGTGTACACATTCTATTATTTTGATAAATATTACTTAAGTTGAACCTAGAATAAGCATTGATTTATTCATTCAGTAAGGTTACATCATTTGGATTTAAGAGGCATAATCGTGATACATGAAAGATACTACTCAGTATAAGAAGATACATCGCCATGATTTGTGTATTTGTTTCTTAATATGATGACATATTCTTGATTATTCGGCTTGTGAAATATATTAACCATGTGGAAGAATGTTAATGTTAATATTAATGGTTAATATATTATTAAGATAATATCAAGAATAGTTATCCAGAAGATTATACACTATCTAGATAAGCACCACTATCTGTAAGTTGTGTAACTCTAGTCAAACACTATGTTTCTTATAGCAAAACTTATATAAAGGACATTGCAGATGGTTCCTAAACCAAGCAATTCACTTTCTGAAATACACCATCTATTAGAATTGTATAATGTTTAGAATTACTCAGATCTGTCTAAATCAAATTGCATGTCAATGTTTGGAGGTAGCATTGATCTTGAACTTTTATTTTCGCATATTCAATTTTATGTGCTATATGTTTAGGTACATTGAAAATTGATTTAGTATTCATGTTAAATTTCTAAGAAAGATTACGACTTTCTCTTCTCTCATTCACTCATTTTTCACAACCATAAACCCAGTACATGAGAATTTCCCGAGAAAAAAGAACCCCTAAGTGTTTCCCCACTTTTTTCTTACGAAGATGAGTTCTCTCCTTTTTCTCTCTGTTCTTGACCCAGCTTTCATTGAGATCAGATTGTCCTCTATCTTTCTTCTGAGTTTTGAAGTCCCTTCTATAGACTTCTCCACCTGCTCTTTCAGTTCCAGGTAACACAAGCATACCAACTCTACCAGAAAAGATAACCGCCAATATCAAGATTATTGGCTTCTTGAATTCATCTCTGAATTCCCTTAGTGCTCAGGATTGAATAAGATGGCACTAGTTTAACAGTAAAACAGTTGCTGCACATATTTAATAAACATATACCAGAGTTATTATACATTCAAGATGCGGATACATAAGCGGCAGCGACAGCGTGTATCAAATTTGTTATCCCCTGGCCTAGGCAAATGCGACTACACAATGAGCTCATATAGCAACTACTTCATATACGTCATCGCTCAACAAAAATGGTTAACCCAAATTGCTATAGGAGTTAATTGTAATACCTTATAAACAAATTTTACACTTCAATTGTCGCGGCATAATCCATCGATCCTAGAGGTGGATCATGCAGGTTCAAGATGTGGCTCCTGTACATATAGCACTTTGCACTTATCTTCCGGTGTTTTCTGCTAGTGATCTGCTCTGATTCCATTCTGTCACGCCCCGGGCCAAGGACATTAATAAATAAATATAGTACATTGCATATTAATGCATACTATTGTAGAAAACAGGAAGCTTTCCTCCTCTATAACATATGTAATACACAGCCGTGGGACGTACCACGGGTTTTTGTAGCTTTCAAGTTACATTTGAATCTGCATTTCATTTCCATCTCTCTGGCTGCAGCAGATTGCGAAGGAATTCCAGTGGCTTCTGCTGGAGAATTGGTAATCGAAGGGATTGTTGAAGCAGAGGAATTTGGGACAGGACATGAGGAATTTGGAAGCAGGGAGCCATAGTTATGTAATTAATTTTTTAGCACAACCATATAATATTAATTCATTAAAACATTGACATTTTAAAATCTATACTTTAGTTCTAACTGGAATATAAATTTTTTTATTTTATGAATTATTTTGAGTAAATTTTATTTTAATTATTTACAAAAACAAAACTAAAAATTATATACTAAATTTGTAGGTGAAAATATATTTCACTACTTTTAAAATTGTTGTAGTTGGATGATGTTTCAAATATATAATGAACCCCCGTGGTCTTTCAAATATGCAGATTACATCCATGTAATTTGAAAATAATCAATTTACTCATTTGTGTGGTTTGTGAAAATATGTGCTTTACCCACTTGTAGTTTGTGAATAGGTATAAAATAACTCATCCGTGTATGATGTGTTTGTAAACCACATGGGGTAAAGTGATTATTTTGAAAATCACATGGGGTAAAGTGATTATTTTAAAAATAACACGGGGTAAACTGCATATTTACAAACCACGGGGGTAAACTGTCTATTAAGGATACCACAAGAGAGTAAATGCATATTTACAAATAACAGTTGGATAAATTATATATTATTCATACCACAGTGATTAAATTATCACTAGCTCTAGAATAATTATAAATATTTTAATATAAAAACAGCATAATGCAGTGCAGCAAAGAACCAAAAAACATCAAGATAAAAAAAAAGTGAGAATAAATATATGTCTAAATTCTTCTGAGGAATGTGCATCCGCCATGAGTCGAAGTCCAAGTTGCTCCACATGAATAACAAAACTGAAACCCACACCTGTTTCAGAAATTAATTAAAGATTAATATGTCGGAGAACAAGTGTATATGTGACAAAAAATCAAAGGCAATATAGAGGAGAAATTGAAACTTGAACTCTCGTAAATCTGTTCTTTCACCATTTCAAATATGATATTCATATGGCTGATTATAGGAGCAAATAAAACAAGACCACTAAGGAGCTTCCGGCCTTAGCCAGAGTGATAAAGCTATTTCCTCTTTGGACGACTCGAGTTCGAGTTGCGCTGTGCTAAAAAAAATCCGCAGCCACCAAGCTACTAATCCCATGAACCCGTTACATAGATAGATCCACTCAATCACTAACATAAACCAACTAAACCATAACTATGTTGACCAAGTAAAAGAACACTAAGCCATAAACCCACTAAGCCAACTTTGACTTATTCTTCAACATAATATAGATAATCAATAAATCCATCCCTTTAATTATCTGACAATGGCCATGTTTTGGATGTGATTCGACTCAAGCAGCGGTTGATCATAACTATGGCAAAAGTGGTTATTTTTCCGGCATAAAATTTTGAAAATGATATCCACTACGCCCTTGTCACTCAAGACAGTAGAAAAATTATACTTTTGAACAAAATTAAAACATAATATATAATCAATATGGAAATTTAAGGTAAATGGTTGTTCTACCTGCAGGTCATATGCAAGCATCCTTCATTTTTCTCCACAAAAAACCTGCATTTAGGGCACCTCTGCCAACTTTTCTCCTTAGCAAGCTCATGCACCATTAAATCCTCCCTTCCTCTTTCATTCTCATTCATCGCCTTAAACTCTTCACATCCAACTCCAGAATGCCATGGCACATTACACTGCACACACAACAATCTCCTGCAGAACAGGCATTCCGCCTCCCGTATCACATATTCACTATCATTTACCAGCAAAGATGAACAATCTTTATACGGGCAGTAAAATTTCTCAGAAGTATCAATCATAGATTCACAGATGGCATCATCCCACATTGAAATCAAATAAGTGGGCACGATTTGCCTGCATGCATCGATTTCAAGAACCCCTTTGCAATCTAATACAACCGGGCACGTTAGGACCGTAGAGTTTTCATGGTTGACAATGGCCATTTTAGGGATGTTTGTGGCGATGTATTTGGTGATACAGGTGATGCAGCAGCTATGGTTGCAGTTCTGGATCGGGAACATTTGTTCATTATCTCTTCTTTCGGCGCATATTTCGCAGAAAGATTTGGAAGATTCGCCAGTTTCTTCGGATTTCTTTGGTGGAGAAACGTTGAGGGAGGCGTTGGAAGTGATGAGTGAAGCCATTAAAGTTTCTTGAAACTGCAGTTCTTCGGCAAAATTGTCATCTGACATTAGGGTTTCATTATCACCAAATTCTTCATTACTGTTGGCGAGCAAACAGAGATAAGAATCATCACAGAAAAGAGAAATAGAGGGCTTTTCCATTTCTTCGAACCCTTTTTTGCTGCAGCGATTCGACACCCCTTTCGTTTAATTCTGAACAGTAATTATGCAGATTTTATTGGACTTGTGTACCGTTTGAGTGATTAATTGGATAAGTGATAAAATGTTTAAAATTATAATATTATTATAAATAAGATAGTGTTATTGTTATACGGTTATCGATATGATTTTAAAATGTTGGATTAATATGATAACTAAAATACCATCAAAAATTGGTATATATCATTTTGTTAAAAAATTGGATAAAAATTAACGCAAAAATTATCGTATCTCTATCATTCACTACAAACCTAGCCTAGGTGTTTCTGCCTTTTTGACTTCATCGCGTTTATTGTTATGGAACTTTGATTATGGGATTTATCAAGTATTCCTCGTACATTTTTTCACTTTTGTCATTTCCATAAATGTCTATTAATTTTCTTGTCGATTTGGATTCTTCACAAATTCGAATCGACTCTTCACAAATTCATCCTTTATAAGTTTCTATGTTGATTATATATTTAATTATATTATTATTTACTTACCAGATAATGAAAAATGTAGGTGTGTGTATATATATACAGCTATACTATATATTAAGTATGATGTATTTAGTGGTACGATATTGTTACATCAATTGAATTATACAAAATACAACTTAGAAAATCAATCTTCTTTTTTTTTTTTAATTTAATAAAATGTACCATAAGAATCTTTTAGTAAATTTGAACTTATCTATAACAAACATATGTTACCGCTTTACAACAATTTTAAAATTACAAAAATATTTCTTTATCCTTTTTGAAGTTATAAAAATATATTAGATATACCATATCTCATCAACTTTCCAAATTTTTAATGATATTACAAAAATATATCTTTATTATTATTCAGTCTTTACCTAAATTTTTAGATATACCTAAATTTGAACTTATTATTCATTCTTTGCCTAATTATTAGATATACCATATTATTATTCATTATTAGATATGCTTAAATTTTTTTTTACCCTCAACTTTTTTATGTTATTATTTTTTCCCCCGAAACCACTCGTGCATAAAGCACCAGTGTGAGAAGGCTGCCGTAGCCAAATGGCCGTCATAAATGTGAAGCCATCCCTTTATTTATGTCTTTGTTCATAAAATTTGAAATTAAAACTACTTATCATTACGGATTGAAAAAAAGACTACTTCTCATTTGACCTATGTTGCACGGATACGGATATATGGATACGCAGATACGGGTATGATTACACAAGATTTTTGAAATTTATAGTATACGATACGTCCGGATATGACAAATTTTATTAATTTATTTAATTATATATAAATATATAATTAATAATATTTATAAAAATCAAGTTTCAAGCATATAATCAACATTAAACACATTAGAAATCAGAAAAAAGTTGAAAATTCACCAACTTCATGACAAATTACCATGTGAACATCCATCAGAATTCAGTTTAAAGTAGCCACTGGGAGGCTTACGCCAATGGATCACATCGAAATCGGTCTCTAGCTTCAGGCAAAAAACCACGCCATTGCTAAAATTTTAGCCGAGGGGAGACCAAACATATATGTCTGTAGATAGCATATACAACACCACGAACCGATTATCCGATACATTGATGTTTTGCTTCATTTCGCCCCATCCATAAATATCTGATGATTAAGGCATTTCTCGGATATGGCTTTGCAGCGCCACTTCCCACTAATCTTCAATGAAGATAAAGTATGAGGTTGCTGGACCCTAAATTTGTAAGCAAACATCCTCCATACTTCTTTTGCCATAGGAAGATGGTCCCAACTTTCTTCTTGGTCACAACATTGACAACAAGACGCCATTTGAATCCCACGTATTTTCATAATCTCATCCACCGGAATACATTTATTTATAAAACGCCAACAAAAAAAAAGAAACAGAGGTGGTTAAAGCTTTGAACCAAAATTCATCACGTTCTCGGAAACATATCCCCTCTTTTGGCGTAGAATGCTCCATACTAAGACGCTAGCCGAATCGGGACTTCGATGGTTGTTGGGTAAATGATATATATATTTCTGGGATGACTCATTGCTACGTATGGGAGCTATTTCGGAACAATGTAATGTTGTAGGATCACGATCAATCTCGGTTAAGAATTTCCGAAAGAATGGACAATGGCATGTTGAAAAATTACTTGAAGTGGTGCCTGGACATATTGTTGATGAAATTGTTCAAGTGCATATTCGTCCCTTCAGAGAGGAATTCTAACGACCAATTTTCAAGTTTTATGCCATAGATTTGGTTGGATACGGGAATAAAAACATTGCGCTAACAAGATTCACAATATTACGCCAATGCCACTTTGGTTTCGACTTTTTGACATTAAGGAATCAAAGCCTGTTTTCTTCTAAAAAAAGTGCTTGAGACCATGGGTTTTGGAAGTGTTTTAATTTTCTACATTGAATAAAAAAAGAATAGGGTCCACTTTATTATTCATTTTTGGGAAATACATATAATTCCTTTGTAGAAAAGATTTATTACAACTATCGACCTATAGTTTTAATAATAACGGATAAACCCCTGTAGAATAGCTACATTACAATATCACTTCATATAATTTATAATATGTTACCGAGCAATTCTTCTGTGTGCTTATGGGTGAATGTGCAATCATCTGTTGTTTAAAACATTACAAGTCTGTCTCGTTGGCTCCCACGTGGTGCATCCACCCATGTCCATATGTCGCTTAGTACGAGGTTCTGCTCTGCCTCTATAAGGAACTAAAATTGCGGATATGTTATTCGCTATATCTTTTAGCTTAGTGGCGTCTGATACTAACATAATAGATATATGAAAAATTATAATGGTTTCCCTCATTATTTAATATAAAAATACATAGTAGGAGAGGAACATTATTGTTTAAACTGGAGGGGTGTAATTCATTATTGTTCAAACTATATGGAGTATATGTAATCCAACCTTATTTTTTAACTAAAAGATAATATTACTAGTTGCATACAATTACATTAACTAGATATGAAATGCAAAGAATACGTATATCTGTGGTGACGTAGGGGGTATCCCCTCGGCGCCAGGTTCGATTCTCGTGTGGAGCGCATTTCCTGCTGAAATATTGTGTGGGTGTGCTCTGGGGTCGTGGCCTGTAGGTCCTCTCCCACAGATGTCTGTCAGCTCGGGCACATCCCTCGGTTTACCTGGTGGCGGCGTTGAGGGACCGGTTCCGTCACCCAAGGATTAGTCAGGCGAAAGCCTGGATACCTTGTAAATCAAAAAAAAAAAAAAAGTGGTAGAAATCACAAATTAAATAGCATTCAATACTCCTTTAGTGTTGAAAAACTCGAAAGGTCGCGACAACTTGCTAAAAGCCTAAAACCGACGTTTCATAACAAATTAAACTCTGTGTATGATAAATGTATTAATTTTGTTATCCAAAAGTTCAACATCTAATTAAGTTCGCATTTTTTAGTGTATGCATTTTTCATCCTTTAACTTTCATTGTCCTGCATTACTGGTCCTTTTCAACTCCACAATTTTGGTCATTTATGTTTCTTGTGTAAGGAATTTTGGTCCTTTAATTTTATCACTTGTAATTTTAGTACTTTAATTATCAGGATCCGGAATTTTCATCCGTTATGTTTTATCACAATTCAATTTTAGTCCTTTATTTTTTATCATTAGCAATTTTAGTCCCGAAAATAATTAGAAGTGAAATTTGCTGGTTTTTCCATGTTCCCATTTTTTTGCGTGAGAAATGCTTTAGTAAAGAAATTGCATGCATGAGAGAGAAATTGTTCGGCTATGTGTAGACGGAATTTCTGCCCCTTCAGAGGACGGAACCACAAATTTATGAGAATCAGCCGTCAATCTTGTTTTTTGTCTCTATATCTGGCAGGTACTCTCTGATTTTTAAGAGCAATGGAGTAATGGTCTGGTTGAAGGATGGGAGAACGAGTGCAAGGAAAATGCTACTGTTCCGCAACAGAATCAAATAATTGGTCTCGAGTATTACTGCACTGTTGAGGAGCTAATGATTGTAGGACCTGAGAAGTTGAAGGAGGTACTGCTTGCAATATAAGTTTAGCCTGATTATTTTATATATTGAATCATACATCTAAGGATCAGATAACCTTTTGCTAATGTAAAGAATGTGTAATTTGTAAATAAAAGGAAAACCTCGCATCCCGAGGCTATTAGTGCAACATTTATCAGTGCCTTAGTCTATGCTCTATTGTTTAATGAAGCTAAATTGTTGCTTGAGTACTTTGATGGAAGGGTGTTGCTCCTTAACTTCAGCATTCATAAAAGACACGTTGTAGTGCCTTGAGTTGTATCCTACGATGCACGGATACTCCTAAAATTTTCACGGTCACGTATCCGATATTTTTCGGATACCAATACTCACGGATACTTGCCCGATACATATCCAATACGTCACGTGGCGTATCTGACTTAAAAATTAATTTTTTATTTTGGATACTTGTCTAGATACTTCAAGATACTTCAAATTCCGACGTATCAGATACGCCATGTGGAGTACCCAAATTTAATAATTATTTTTTAATCTCAGATAGTTATATGAATACGGCCAAGTTTTTTCTTCTTGATGTGAGAGAAATTGAAGTACTTATACATTTATTCATTCAACAAAGAAGAACCAAATAAAACTACAACGTGCCGAATATTTGATTTTCATTCATAGTTCTTTCAAGGAAATCTTCACAAGATATGAAGGGCGACTCCAAAATGTGGGATGTTGTTGGAGATGCTTTTGAGTCGTTAGATGAATAGATAATATTTTTATGTAACTTTCTTGATTTAAGTAGTAATTGGTGTTTAAATCTCTATTATTTGTCGTTGATTTGATGAAGTTTAAACTTTGTTGTTTTGATTTTATATGTTTATTGTTGACTATATATTTGAAACATGATTTCTTATGAATATTATTGATGTATATATATGTTTAAAAATAAAAAAAATTTACCGTATCCAGACGTACTGTATCCTAGAAATTTCGAAAATCCCGTGCAACCATATCCATATCCGCGTTTCCATGTATCCGTCCGTGCATCATAGGTATCTTTTCCCTAGTTTTGTTGGCTTATTATTTATTAACTAAAAATAGGAACTCTTTCTCGTAAAATAATTGGACGAACTGATTTATGCACATGTCATGAAATGTGGATTTTGAATCAGTATTACTGAGGGGAATCCATGGATTATTTTGTGTTTATATGTGAATAAAAAAATTTATATTGAATTTTACTATCAAGATGAGGTGCAACCTGAATCTGAAAGAAATGATGAGGATCTGCAGATCTGCAATCCCTTAAATAACCCATTGGTTGGGATGGAAAGCCTATGCCATTACTGGTTATATAAGCTTCATGGGTTTGGTCAGGTAAGTAATCTTCTACTCGTGTTTGAATTTGATGAATCTGTAGCATTTTTCCTCTCCCTATGGTTTTCCGGTAGTCTGTTGTGAAGCTTCTCTGCTGCTTTCTAATTATTTTCATTAGAGGACTAAAATTGCTAATAATAAACAATAAAGGACTAAAATTGCTGGGTGATAAAACATATAGGATGAAAAGTCCATATCCTGATAATTAAAGGACTAAAATTGCAAGTGATAAATTTGAAGGACCAAAATTGCTTTCACAATTAACATAAAGGACCAAAATTACGGAGTTGAAATCATAAGGACCTATAATGCAACATATTAAAAATTAAAGGATGAAAATGCATTTTTCTGTTCCATTAATTTAAACGTGTTTAGATTTAAAGATCATATAATAAACAAGATCATTCATCTATCTATATGATCAATGAGTTATAAAGTTTTTTGGATACACTGATTATGGCAGGTACATATAATTAGCAGGGGCGGGTTTAGAATTTAGGTTGAGTGGAACAAAATAATAATAACATAAAAAATGAGGGGAAAAAATTGCGAGAGCAAAATACAATTTTAAGGCGACAAAATACAATTTTAGGAGGTAATACAAAAATAAAAATTTTAGGGAGGATACTTGTCTTCACTTGAGTCGGCCTGATAATTAGAGTGGTGTTATTTGTACTTTATTTTGTAGGAGAAATAGGAGAATTAAGCCCAAGCCCAAATTTGGGTCAATTGTAAGTGTTTGGAATTGGCTAGAATTCTCACATTGAGAATTTGATACGATTGAGATTTGTTTATATTGATAAACAAATCAATAGAGAATAGTCATGTGGAAAATAGGGGTGTCCCTCACGCGCCGCGCGTGTCGCTGCTGCGAAGGCAGCCCTCCTATCTTTTTACTACTCGAATTCTGGGAAGAATTGTCTTTTCATATTCCAGACATTTCACCTCCTGTTTTAATGCTGAGTTAATCTGACTTAAGTGTGAGACTTAATTTGAGTTAATCTGATTTAAGTATGAGACTTAAATCACAGATTAAGGTTCAAACTCATCAGCTACCCCACTAAACCTTGCATTAAAATTTTTGATCATTGGGAGGTCTGCTGCTCAGTTATATAAACTGCACCAGCTCCAATCTTTAAGCATACAGAAATTCATTCATATATTCATATTTGAGAGTGTTGAACACTATTACAGTTCGAAAGAGTCTGCTCGAAGTTCTGATCCATCCGAATATAGGTGATTGGACGTTATACCTTGGAACTCACTTGTCTAGGAGGCCAGAAGCTTAGGCGAACAAATTTGAGTTTACTGACACATGGTTTGTTGTGGTCTAGTCCAGAATCTTTTCCAGTCTCCTGTTGTGTAGACATTTATTAGTTTATACACTGTTGTTGTTAATCTTCTGTTAGTGTATTTCACTTCCTTTTTTTTAATATCAGACTATGCATTTTGCTTAAACTTTGAAGTTTGTTTATACTAATTCAATCCATTGACTTAAATCTACGGAACCAACATATTTTACATTACATACACATAGGGGTGAGCAAAAGTTCGGTTAAACCGAACAAACCGAATAAACCGAATTAATTTAGAAAATCGGTTCGGTTATTTCGGAAATTCGGTTTTGATTTTTATAAAAATCGGTTATTTCAGTTAATTCGGTTCGGTTTCGATTTTCATTTTAAAAATATCGGTTAACCGAATAAACCGAAATGTTTAATTTTTAATATTTTTATAAAAAAATTACATTTTTTTATTTTTTCTAAAATCAATTATTATCATTCTTTATTTAAATTTAACTTTTTAAAATTTTAAAATCAAAATATCTAATTTTTTTAATTTTTAAAATCAAATTAGCTATTTTTTAAAAAAAATTATTTTTTTTAAAAAAATATCGGTTAATTCGGTTACCGACCGAAATAACCGATTTTTAATCGGTTCGGTTTTAAGAGTAAAATTCGGTCGGTTCGGTTAGACGAAAAAAAATTCGGTCGGTTCGGTTTTTCGAAAATTCGGTTCGGTCGGTTCGGTTTGAACAGATTGCACAGCCCTACATACACGCCATTTTATGAATATTTTTTTACATATTTAGTTAGTTGTCAGTAATATAAGTTGAAGTGTGAGAACTTTAACCGTATAAATAATTCGACTATTTAAATATAACATTTTATTGTTATATATAAAAGATATGTTTCATTCCCATTTTGGTACGGAAATTACAAATTTACACATATGTTCTTGGTTTTTCAAGAGTAATAACTAATTAACAAATAAATTTAGATGACAATAATTTTGCACTTACGATAACATAATCATCTCAATTTAAACCTTGATTTGTGGCCTTTATGATGCATATTTTAATTAAGTATACCAGCAGCTAATCTTGCTCTTAATTCCTTTCTCAATATTTTTCCAGACGGGGATACGGGAATGGAATCTACGAAAAATACACGGTTTAATCTCTTGTAAAATACCACCTGCACAAAAAAAAAATAAAAAAAAAAACAAAAAACAAAAAATATCAGAGATACCTAAAAATTGAGTAAATAATAATGATAGAATGGAAATAAATTAATATTTATACTTCTACAATGAGTGTACTTATCCGAGATTAAAAATCAATTATATATTTTTTATTGGGGTTTTCGGAAACGAAACGCCTTATGCTTTTTCAAATAGACAATTTACACATGTGGTTTGAAATTAAGCACTTTATCTCCCTATTTTTTGAAAGTAGGCAGTTCACCGCCGCATAGTTTGTTAATAGATGCAAAACATCCCCTCCGTGTATGACGTGTGAAGGGCAGTATGCTATATTTCGCAGACCACCGGGGGTAAAATTTGTATTTAAAAGTGTATATTAGCGAAACCACATGGAGGTAAATTGTCACGGACTATTTTTTTATTAAAACTCGTAGCTAATGGAAACTGTTTTTAAAGTTGTAATGTGAAATGATACACGTTTTATAATTATAGAATTTTATGTAATTAAATGCTTAAAATTGATGGACTTTGGTTGATTACCTGATCTGATATAAAGGTCTTGATTTTATCCTCGGTGACGGTGGATCCATTTGACCGGACAACAAATGCAACCGGAACTTCACCCGCTTCCTCATCTTGCATGCTATGCAAACAAAATAATTCCTAATTAGCCCTCCTGATCATTATAATACTTAACTTGTTAATTGAAAATTTAATAATTCTTACAACATAAATATTTCTTAATGTTATAATATAGATAGTGGCAAAAAGGAGTTATCTAAGTAGCTTACGAGACAATGGCGGCGGCGGAGACGGAGGGATGGTTGAGAAGAAGAGCTTCTAATTCAGCCGGAGCTACTTGAAACCCTTTGTATTTTATTAGTTCCTTTAATCGATCAACTATAAATATTTCATCGTCATTATCAATGAACCCTATATCACCCGTATGCAACCAACCTTCTTTGTCTATTGTATTTTCAGTTGCCTCTTGATCATTCAGATAGCCTAAAAATCATCAGTATTGACAGAAATTAATAATGCTTTATCTTAAAAGTTAAAGAACTATTATTATAGTAGACATAAGACTAAGTGATAATTTACCCTGCTGTGATATCGATAATATACATTTTACACCCATGTGGTTTGAAAATAGACAGTTTAACCCCATATGGTTTGAAAATAGACCGTTTAATCTCATGTGGTTTTCAAATTAGGCAGTTTACCCACATGTGGTTTGCAAATATAGCATACTACCCCTTATATGGAGGTGGTGTTTTACACATATTCCCAAATCACATGAGATAAACCGTCATTTTCAAAACAAATGTGATAAAGTGTAAACTGTCTATTTTTAAAATCACATGAAGTAAACTAATCAAATAGATGTAAACTACCTATTTGATAAAACCATAAGGGTTTCTTTACCAAAAACCCTAAGCATAAGTATAATCTTTGAATCTTATAAAAAAATGTATGTTTATTTAGTAATTTAATTTGCTAGATTAATTTATTAATTTCCTGGCTAACTACACGATAATATAACATTCTTGTTAGGTGTGTAAGTTGTGGGTGGAAACAATTCTTTGACAACTGATAAATCATTGTAGGTGGAAGCTGGCCACCTACTCCACATTTTACATATAGTAACCTGACGCACTATACATTTAGATAACCACCAAACAATTACTCCAACATCAAGGTCATGTTTCGGTATAATAGGCAATTGAACTCGATGGGTCGCCCAATCCACTATCAGGGACGGATTTAGAATACAAGATGATGGATGACAAAATATAATTTGTGGGGAATGCAATTTTAAGTGTGAAAATCCAATTTTAGAGGTGGTATATATATAACGATCAAAGTTATTTGCACTCTGTTCTATGTGTATACCTTTCATGATTTGATCTCCTCTAATACAAATTTCTCCGGGCTGGTTACGCCCCAACGACGCACCCGTTTCCGTGTCAACTATTTTCATCTCGGCATTTATGACCACTGTCCCGCACGCACCTGATTTGATCTCGAATGGTTGCTTTGCAAAAGCTAGGCACATTGATAGAACCGGCCCGGCTTCTGTCATTCCATAGCCCTGCATTAACATCCTATTTTTAATCCACTATCCCTCCAATTTAATTTTCTCATTAATTTTTATCACCAAATTTAAAAATGGGGAAGAAAAACAAATATAATTGAAATTAATGATGGTTAAAGTAGTATTTTTTATGTATTCTATGTATATAAACCGGATCTTTAAACTAATTAATAGTAAATGTAGTGTATGGAGAAAATAGTTTTAATTATTTTAATTGTAAAAATTGAAAGTTGGAATATTTATTTAAATTCATAGGATGCGATCGTATCTCAGTTCACACATCGATGCATCCACCGTAGACACGATGAAAATTTAATTATCTTCCCAAGTTACCTCTGAAAATTATTGAATATGATAATAACAAATTATATATGTTCTTTTCAATTTGTGCAAGATCAGAGGTTTTGAATTGCATGTAATTTAATCCTAATTGCCTGCATTAACTTGGAGCAATTCTTATAGAATTTTAACTAACGAACTTATTAATTATTAATTTTTTTTATAAAGTTTTTAGGAGATGGGGGAGGACTCGAACATGAGACATCTTACATTGGAAAAATAGATGACAACCACTAGGTTAAAGCCTTGTTGTCAAACTTATATAAAACTCTATTTGAGAAAGTTAAATATAATTTTTTTTTTTTAAAAAGTAATGCAAGAAGGCAAGTGCTTATGATGTTGGCATATTATTTTTTTTTAAAGTGGACAGATTTTGGAATAACTCAATCATGTGAGCGGAAAATACTTCTTTTTTCTCGATTTAGGTCTAACTTATACACAAACTCAATATTAAAACACATACTATTTTAAATTAAAAATACATATACTAACATATCAACTATTTTAAACCAATCACATTGATACATACTTTTCAGTTCTGAGTTACTTGTGGGTCCATGAGCATGACCTTAATTATTTATAGAATAACTTTCTAGATTAAATATACTCCATGTGATTAAAAAAAATAGGAAAACTCTCCCATGAATTAGTCATTCTCCAAAGTCAAATATTTTTTGAATGTAATTTAAATATTCTAAAATAATAAAAAAATTCAGATCTTATATTAATAAGACAAATATTAAACAATACTAATTAATTACCTGGCCAACTATTGCATTAGGAAACTTGACCCTGGCAGCATCCTCGAGCTCCTTCCCCAATGGCGCCGCTCCCGACATCACCATTCTCACGGATGAAAGGTCATATTTGTCCACGACAGGGCTCTTAGCAATAGCCAGAACAATAGGCGGCACGAAGGGCCCAATCGTCACTTTATACTTCTGTATCAGCTCTAAAACTGAGATTATCTCAAACTTCTGCATGATCAGGATCGCCGCCCCGACACGCAACCCGCAAAGCAGAACCGAATTCAACGAGTATATGTGAAACATCGGCAGAACACATAGCATCACATCTTCACTGTGAATGTACAGATTAGGGTTTTCACCATCAACCTGCTGCGCAACACTGGTGACCAGCCCCTTGTGCGTGAGCATCACGCCCTTGGGCAGCCCAGTGGTCCCGGAGGAATACGGGAGCGCCACAACATCGTCCGGGTGGATTTTCACCGCCGGAATGTCCAGTTCATCCACTGATGTCAGTTCGGAGAAGCGGAGGCACCACTCGGCCGGTGGGGTGTCGATGCACATCACTTTAACTCCATTGTCCAATGCATAGCCCTCGACTTTCGCGACGTAACAAGCTTGAGTTATGATGATCTTGGCTTTGGAGGCCTTGGCTTGTTTCACAACCTCGGCAGAGGTAAAGTAGGGATTCGCCATAGTCGTTATGGCGCCGATGTGGGACAAACCGAGGAATGCGAACACGTATTCCGGCGAGTTGGGGAGGAGGAGCATGATGGTATCACCTTGTTTGATCCCGAGTTTGCTTAGGCCGCTCGCGACTTTTCTCGACATCAGCTCGACTGCCTCGTAGGTGTAGATTTCCCCGGTCGGACCATTTATGAGACATGGTCTCGTACTATGTTTGGATATGTTTTCGAAACAATACGAATGTAAAGGAAGGTGTTTTGGTATGTAGATATCAGGGAGTTTTGATCGGAATATTATGTCTTCTTTCTTTGGCATTGAATCCATTTCTATTATTTAGTGAAAGAAGATGATGAAAAATTTTGGGTATCAACCTTTTTTTTAGTTGTAGAGAATACCCTAAAAATGAATGTTGAGTGTTAGGAGTTATATATTGGAGTTTTGGCGAGGGTTGGTGAAGGGTAGGGAGTTTCCTTGATTAAAGGTTTGTGTAATTAAGGGTGAATCAATGAGAGAGATCTTAATCACTTTTTATGTAGATTATATAATTAATTAATTTTAGGGTAAAATTCAAAAATAGTCTCATAGAATACGAGTCTTCACAATAAACTATTAGGATTGATCAAATATAGTCACAAAGAAATTGTTTTTAACCAAAAATAGTCTCAAACTTTTGTTATTAATCAATACTAGTCACAAACTTTTGTTTCCAATAAAAAAATTGTCTCAAAGCCCCATATTCAATTATGAGACCATTTTTATTAAATTTAATTTTTGTAGGGCAAAATTTGTTAAAAGCATCGATTATTTTTTATTAAAAATAATTTATATATGCCTATATTTGATTAGACCCAAAAGTTTGTGACTAATATTAGAAAAATCATATTCTTTAGTTTTATGAATGAGTGATTTAAAAATAATAATTCTAAAATAATATCTAGATGCCAACTGGAATTGTTGATTAATAAAAAAAATTGGTTTAGAACAATAAATTTTGTGAACCATATATTGAAATTCTTATTGTTTCAAGAGTGACTAGAAAAAAAGATAGCTGATGATAATTTAAATGATTTCAAAACAAAATTTTATTTTTTAATATAAAAAAAATTGAACTTTATATTTTAAAAAATATATACCCCTCATTGTTCTCACATGATTAAAGAATGAGTGGTGGGGTTGGTGGGAAAGATTGAGAGGTTTGGGTGAAGGGTAGGGACCAATGGAAGTAGGTGATATAGAGATGTTTTCAATAGCTGACTTTTTAGTTATTTTATATTTTCATCTTTTCCACGTAACATTTACTTTACCAGGACCACGACGAAAGAACAAGTTTTCCCACTTCCGGAACGAAGACGTTTACCCAATACACGACGTTACGATGATGTCGAGCTTACGTTAGCCTAGGACTAATGGGTTATTTATCTAAATAATCCAAATTAAAAAATATTTAACAAAATAATCAAAATTTAAAAAAAATTTAATAAAATTACCCAAAACGCCAACTGGATTGACATCTTCAGTAGAAGATGCCTATTCAGTTGGCGTATCCAACTTCCAAAGTTGGACACGCCAACTTAATTGGCATGTCGTGGCCAACTTTTTAAAAAATATTTAACAAAATAATCTAAATTTAAAAAATTTAATAAAATGACCCAAAACGTCAACTGAATCTGCGTCTTCAGTAAAAAACGCTAATTTAGTTGGCGTGTCCAACTTAGGAAGTTGGAGACGCCAACTTCCAAAAAGTTGGCCTAGTCAACTTCCATGTTTTTTATTTTTTTCTATTTTTTAAATAAAAAATAAATAAAAAATAAAAATATATATAAGTCCAATATTTGTATGGATTTGATTTGCACACAACTCATAAATGAACTCAATATGATTAGTCTATATTGATTGATGTATTATTTTATATTTTTTTCTTTAAAATAAGTTTGTTTTTTGAGTTTGTGTATAAATTGAACGCAAACCAGGCATATAAAAGTATTTTCGGCTGCAGGGGATAGCGCCTGTTTGAAGACACTGACCTAGTTAAAATGGTGCTGCTGGTTGGAGATTTCCTAATTCTTGAATTGAATAAAAATATAAATCACCATACCATAAAAGCATTTCCCGGCATGACCGTCGCGGAATATTTGTAAAAAATTCAACATAAAATCACTTTGATTCCAAGCATCAACCATAATCCTCTTTTGGGTGTCGGTTTCACCATCTTCAATTGTTTGAGCATCTTCATTTAAAAACCTTGCTAGACCCAAGGTTGTCAAATAGAGAGCATATCTTGTTGCCGTCTTTTGAAGTCATTTTCATTGAACTTCTTGGGCATTTCTCCTGATGAACGGAAGTCGTTGTCCCACTCGATGAAGCCATTTATTACAAAATATCGTTTCAAGATTTTAGGAATCTTAGTATGGATATGTGTCTTAGGAATAATAACAAGCAAAGTAACAATGGTTTTTTAGGATATCGAGGCAAGAGTTATACTCTTTGTCCTTGAAACGATATTACCCGGCTATGATGCTTACAGTTAGCGGCAATCGTTTCCCAAGATACAACGACTATGATTTGTAATAGGAGCACGCAAAATAAGAAATCCTCAAACCACTAAGGTTTAAAGGTACAATCAACAAATGGAAGATGAACAATATGTATATACAAGAATTTGCTATCAAAACTTGAGTTTGATCTTGCAAAAAGTGTGTTTAATTCGATTCTTTCATACTTAATTTTAATTTATTAAGCATATTTTTTCAACAACATTTTCGGTAGTAATGTTGCACTTTGACTTCATGTATTTGTAAACACGTAGCGCTAATATATAATAGGAGCTTTCATTGCTATGAACTTCATATATCTGCTCTTTAGTTTTTTATCAACGTAGTTTTATGAGGAAATTACAAGAAGGTACCACTTTTTAAAACATCTTTCAACTAAATCACCCTAAAAACTCTTCTTTCAACTAAATACATCTTTTAAAAAATATCTTTCACATAAGTCTATTTTATGGAACCCTAATCTAATTAATCCATTTTTATGACTTAAACACCCCTAATCTAATTAATCCATTTTCTCAATGGCAGATTGTTCGATTTGTAGAGGAACGTAGTCTTCGCATTTATGCTCTTCTTCTTCTTTTTCAAATCTGTGGCCATTGTTCTGTCGAGCACGATTTTTGGTGTCGTGTGGGCATTTACCAGTCACGTTTCTGTAGGGTTTGAATTCTTCGTAAGTATGCGATTTGCAGTTTGTGGAGTTTCGATTGAAGTGGAGAATTTCTGCATTTTTTCCAGTTTCTCAATTGTTCTCAGCAACAAATTTGAATCAACTCTGCCTCTGACTGAAACATGATCATTTTCTAGATCAATGGAGATCGACAAACCCCTGTAGAAAAAAGTTTGAATAAAAATTAAATCATTGATAAAAATGGATGAAATTAAAATTGTAATTCGTACCAATTACCATCAAGTTTTAGTAATTTTTTCTTCAGTTTCTTCTTATATGATCTGCAACACATGCTGTTCACTTTCAGAACTGTAATCTGCAAAGGCAACAAGATTGAATCAAATTAAAATATGAAACAAATTTCATTACATTAAAAAAATGTATTCATGTGGTGCATGTAATTACATGCGCCCTAGTTTACCGGTGCATGTAATTACATGCACCTCTAGTCTATCGGTGCATGTAATTACATGCATCGGTAGTCTACCGATGCATGTAATTACATGCACCTCTAGTCTATCGGTGCATGTAATTTACATGCACCGGTAGACTCAATAATTGCATTAGTTCTCAAATTACATAATAAATAAGTATCATACAATAATTGTTAAAGACGGTCACAAATAACACTTAAAAATTAAGATATGTTGGTGTAATATATTATCATTTGAAAAATAATATACTTTTGTTATTTGATTATTCAATAATTTATCATATATTATATACTCATCCATAATAAAAATTTAATTTATCCATAATAAAAATTTAATTTATAAAATAATATATTGTATATTTAATTTGTTACAAGATCAACAAACAAGCAACATATAGCGATGCATGTAAATTACATGCGCTCTAGTTTATCGGTGCATGTAATTACATGCACCGCTAGTCTATAGGTGCATGTAATTACATGCACCGCTAGTCTACCGGTGCATGTAAATTACATGCATCGGTAGACTCAATATTTGCATTGGCTCTCAAATTACATATCAAATAATTTCATACAGTAAGTGTTAAAGACATTCATAAATAACACTTAAAAATTAAGACATGTATGTAATATATTATTATTTCAAAAATCTTTATTCGAGGATCCCGACTTCTCCATTATTCCTTCTTTTCTTCTCTACCTTCTCTTTTATGGTGATAGGGTTTTCAACCTCTGGCTGCAACTAATTTTCAACAGAAAAAACAAGGGCTTTCGTAGTAATATGTAAACTAGAGGCACTGTGATAGTTTATCAGTCCAATCCATTCTACTGTATATTTGTGGAAAAATTACATGCACCTTTAGACCTATCGGTGCATGTAAATTACATGCACCGATAGACTCATTAATTGTTGGTGCATGTAAATTACATGCACCACTTAGTCTATCGGTGCATGTAAATTACATGCACCGATAGACTCATTAGTTGTCGGTGCATGTAAATTACATGCACCAATGGTTTCAATTTCATTACATTCTCAAATTTTCATTCAAACAATTGATCGAACATCTCAAATACATTATAGTTTTGAGTTTTACATTAAAATTCTACTAAAATCATTACAATAAAATTGAAATTCATAATAAATATAAAATTTTCATTCAAACAATTGACAGAATCTCAAATACATTATACTTTTACGTTTCAGATTAAAAATCTACAAACAATCATTACAAAAAAATTGAAATATAAAACAAAATCAATCGGTAAATAGATGATAAACAGAAGAATGAGATGATTTTGTCTTCTTGCACAACATTTTTGTTTTCGTTTCTTCGTGACCAGTGCGCGATCTCCGACGCCATGGGAGGAGCGACAACTTCCGACGACTAGCGTTGGTGGTTGGGACATGTGGCTGGTGTGAGGATTGGAGACTAGGGTTTTGGGGTTGAAGGGTGTGATTCAAGGAAGACAGAAGACTATTTTGGTCATTTTGACCAAAAGTGGACCTTGTTGAAAGAATTTTTTTTGGGGTGACTGGGCTGAAAAATCTTTTTCCAAATGGTACCGGCCCGAAATTTTCCCTAGTTTTATTTACTAATAAATAACGGTTCGGCTATAAATTGTGTGAGGTTATTAAAATAAGACCCGACTGATTTGCCAAGGGTTTCATCGGGCTGAATTGTTTGGGTTGGAACTTGGATCAAATTTGGAGCCCACTCCGAAGAATGAAAAGGCCCATTTGGACCATTTTCCGGTTATTAGCCTAGCCCACTTCAAAAGTGCAGGAAGGTGCTAGCTCACACAAGAACCTCTGGCCGTCGGGGTTTTTGCCGCTTCTACGGTTCCTAGCCTTCGAAACAACACAACGGAAATCGAAACTCGAGAAAAAGGATTCGTAAAATCAGTGAGAAAAAGCTTGGAAGAGGTGAGAAATGGTGAGGTTAACGGTGGATTTGATTTCGAAAAGCCCCCACTTTTTCAATGCCATTCGCGAGCAAGAATTAGATCTCCGAGGTCTCTCTCTCTCTCTCTCTCTCACTTGAAATGTGTGATTTATGTACAACCTTGATGTATGGGCTAGTTTTATATTGTATTTAATTCGTGTTTTTTTTCTTTTCGACAGGGAATAAAATTGCTGTTATAGAAAACATTGGTGCCACTGAGGTTAATTTCTCTTCCATTGCACATCGTTTTAGCTTTTTTTGTTCAGCTCTTTTGTTTAAGCTGAATGTTCAGTTTTTGCTACTAAACTTATTTCTTTGTTTTTTTTTTTTTTTGAAAGTTTTGATGTTTTGAATATTTCCTGAAGCTTGTGTTGGTTATTTGTTCTTTATTAGTAATTTTTTGGTTAATTAAAAATTGCAGGACCAATTTGACACCGTTGATTTATCTGACAACGAGATTGTTAAGCTTGAGAATTTTCCCTATTTAAGTCGACTCGGTACTTTGTTGTTGAACAATAATAGAATTACTCGAATCAATCCCAACCTTGGAGGTGAGTTTTAAACTGACAATACTCAAATTTCCTGCTGAACTGTTGATTTGATGTACAACGTTTTTATCAACTATCTATTGTGCTTAAAAAATTGCAGAATTTTTGCCGAAATTGCACACCTTGGTTCTGACCAACAATAGGTTAACTAACCTGGTTGAAATAGACCCGCTTGCCACGCTCCCGAAGCTGCAGTTCCTTAGTCTGCTCGACAATAATATTACAAAGAAACCCAACTACCGTTTGTATATTATCCACAAGTTGAAGTCTCTGCTTGTGCTGGATTTCAGGAAAGTCAAAGAAAAGGTTAGATTTCGTATTTTCAGAGCCTCCTCTATTCTGTTCGAACTGATGATTGAATTGTGATCAGGACTAGTGGGAAGAGCATTGCCGATCCTAACATACCTCTTTTCTAATCGTCATTTATCTAGTTTCTTCTTTATAATCTGTTCTTAATGTTTAAACTTGTGCTTATGAGTTACATTTTTCACTACAACTCAAAAGATGCTTGCAGATATCTATAATAATATTTTAGTCCATTTGGGATAACAATGAAGCAATGCCTTTCAGCTATTGTGCTATGCTAACTCTGTCTCTGCAATATTATAGGAGCGAGTTGAAGCCAATAATTTATTTGCATCCAAAGATGCGGAAGAAGAGGCCAATATGGAATCTGTAAAGACATTTGTACCTGGTGAGATTCCAAGCACTCAAGATGTTGCAAAAGAGGACCAAACTCATAAACCAGTTGCTCCTACTCCGGAACAAATTTTGGCTATTAAGGTACATTTTTCTTCTACTGTTTCCATTTAAACTTCCTATTTTGGGATCAATATGAAAAAGCATTATTTTGGTTGCATATTCATAAGATTCAGGTCAAGATAAGTACTGATAATAAGAAGGTAATCTAGGTTGATATTACTAATTTCCATCACTCTCTTGGAAAATTGATAATTGAGGAGAGAAGCAGAAGATCCAGTTTTTATGTCAAAGAAAGAGAAGATAAATATGATAATATTAAAAATTGCAATGGCAAAGTGGAAACAAGAATATGAATTGTAGATGATGAGATAGAAGTTAATATTCTGTCTTGGTGTTTGAGTGTTGTCGGAGGTAAAGAAAATTTGAGCATTCTACTGTCTTCTTCTCTCTTGGTCTATCATATTCCCACTTTTCTTATTTTGGTTATTCCTGGCTATTGTCCATAATCTCTATATTGCTTTAATGTCCATGCCCTGTACCTCTATACTGCTTTTCTTAACTTTCTGATTTATCAATGCAGGCTGCCATTGTGAATTCTCAAACCCTCGAGGAGGTCGCAAGGCTTGAGCAGGTGTAATAAAAATTTATGTATTCGAAAATAATTTTTTCGGTCTACTAGATAAAAGAGAGCTCATAGTTTCAATTTTTCTCAATGATTTTGTGATGATTCTTCAGGCTCTAAAATCAGGCCAGCTTCCAGCTGATCTAAATATCAGAGAGAGTGACAGTTTGCCTAAGAATGGTAGTGCAGAACATGATAATATGATTACTGATGGAAAAGAAACAAGTGATGATCCTAGAGATACTGATTCTGAGCATAAAAATGATGGGCCTGCAGAAATGGAAGAGGTAATATGGATTGCTGGTTGTTTATAGTCTTTCTGTATTTAGCCTGTGGTCTTGTGGCTCTTTTGGCATAACTATTATTGCGAGTGAATAGAACTTACTTGGTTGACTGAGAAAGGCATACTGGACTGAGAACTCTATAAATGGGTAGATGGTAAATTAAATTTGATACATGATCGCTATTATTTTAAACAGTATTTTCGAGTGTAGCGATTCTATACCGCAAGTGCACGGTGTCAAGTTTTAGTATAAGGATTTAAAAGTAAGGAGTGTCGTACCCACAGGGACTAGTAGCAATTACCACGATTGATTAGAATTACTATATTTAACCTACGATTAAGGAGTGATTATTAAACTAAATTGACTTAAGCACAAAATTAACCTAAACAGCAGTGATGGATGATTGAAGAGAATTTATAAACGAATTATCAAGACGTCGGTTCACCCATGTAATCCCCAAAAGTTGTCTATTAATTAAGATTCAATGTTCTATGTTCTAGGGTGACGAGTTTTCCTATTTCATTCGTTATACCTTGGTCCGGTTATAACGAGTCTAGCATTAACCTACAATAAATCACTCCCGTGTCTTTATTGAATAATTAATACCGAAAAACGCTTTGTGAAAACTACTAGCCTTCGATTTTGGTAAATCTATTGCTATCACACGTGTGCTAGATTTTACTTGGTCCGTCTCAACCTAAAACCCACGGCCTAATTTACTACGTCGTATCGTAATCTCCTATGGTCAATTCAATTACGATTACCAATATCATGCAAAAGGTAGCTAATCTTTTACAAGCATTAACAACATAAATTATGCGCAAAGATCATAGAAATTAAATCAAAACCGTTAATTAACTCAAGGGTTCAAACATGGGATCCCCTATGTCTTGACAAAGAATTTAGCCAACAACCATAATCAAATTATAATGCATAAATATGTCTTTAAACAAATTCAACATCAAAATCTGATATAAAAATTAATAAGTTCAGAAATACTAAGATAACGAGGATGTCGCTCCGTGCGTCGCTCCGTTCTTCCGTTCCTTGCGTTGCTCTTGCTCTTCAATGAATTGTGGTGGTGCTTTGGATGGAGGAGAGGCTGCTAGGTCTGTCAAAAAGTGGGCAAAAGTCCTCTCCAAATCGTCCCTTCTTCTGATATATAGGTTTAACATGTGTAGCCAAGAGTCCCCTTTGAACCAAACATGGAAAGTCTTTATTTTTCCAAAAACTCTTATTCCGCGATCGATCTTCGTTCTTCCGCGATCAATCTTCATTCTCTACTGGACGTTGATAGCCAAAATAAGGAAATCCGCGATCGATCTTGGTTCCCTCGCGATCGATCGCGAGTCTTCACTGTACATTGGCGATCGATCGCGAATTCTTGCCGATCGATCGCCAATGTCTTCTGTTCAGCACCACACTTTAAAGCTCGGCGATCGATCGCGATGTCATTGCCGATCGATCGCGAGCTGTATAAAAATTCCTCCTTCGAGATTTCAGTCCATTTTCTCACGTCTTCGCTCGGTTTGGTCCTTTTTCAACATTATTGGCTTATTTCCTCCACTTTTATCCCATTGGACCTAGATTCCTGAAATACACAAAAATATACCAAAAAGCGTAAAATCATCCAGGAATCAATACGAAAATCAATACAAAAACATAGCAAAATAAGTGTAAAATTCACACTTATCAATACATCATCAAGAGTATCTAATTTTCGAATTCATTATTTTGGAATCCTATAAAAGAGTATCTAATTTTCGAATTCATTATCTTGGAACCCTATAAAATGAGGATAGAACTTGAATTTGAAGATTGTCTTAACTTTTTTTTTGAAGTTTGTCTAACTGTATTACAGTTGCAAGTTTCATTCATGTATTTCGTAATGAATAACCCAATTTTCAAAAAAAAAAAAAAAAAACTTTAATATGCTCAAGAACGACTTCATACCACTTCTCAAATATCATGCCATAACAGTAGTAGCAAGAGAACAGCAGAACTCAGTAAAAACAACTACTCCCCCAAACTTAGTATGTGCATTGCCCTCAATGTACAAAAACAATAAGTGCAGTAGCAAAACACATACCTCGACGACGATCGTCAGTGATCGTCGTCCTCATCTTCCCGCTCTGGTGGAGGGTCTGGGTAATATGGTTCCTGTGGCTGGTGTGGCTCGTATGGCTGGTAATGCTGGTATGGCTGGAATGGCTGGACTGTAGGCTGTGGTGGGAATGGAATGTTCGGGAACCCCTGTGCTAAAGCGGAATTCCACGCCACCTGATACTGCACGAACTCCATGTTTTGTTGATATAGTTGTTGGTGGCCCCATTGGAGTTCATGTCGTATCTCCTGCAACTCATGATGGAGGGATTCCATCGTAATGGAAGTAGGCACTGTAGCAGCAGATGATGATGGTCCAGGAAGGTGGCTGCTACTAGGTCGTGATTGTGCCAACCGTCTGACTGTGGCTGGTGCAGGATGATCGACCACAAGTAATGCCTTTGGTGGAACGGCCTCTTCTGCGGAGTCCCAGACAACTTCCGCATGCTGGCATAAAGTGGTGATCGTGGAGGGGCATGGCAAACCAGAAGTGGGAGGGCCTCGAATGTAGTTCCGGATAGTGGCCTCGACAAGACGTCCGAGATCGATCGTAAGTCCGGTAACTATGGCGTATACCAGTATAGCTCGGTCCTTTGTAACTTCCGATGTGTGGGTTGATGGTATGACCCGAGCTACGATAAATGAAAACCAAGCCTTGGGCTCCTCCTTCAGATCTGATATCAGTAGAAGCTGTGGCTTTCCGTCAGCGTTCAGTCGCCACTGTGTTCCTTCTAAACATATGGTTGACAAAACAACATCCAAATCAACGTGATCCCGGCAATAAATAGTATAGTCGTCCTCCGGGACGTTGGGCATGTTATAAAGTGCATTGATCGCCTTTGAATCAAAGAGAACTGGTTGTTGCCGTACTGAGGCAACGTTGGCGTCAATTTGGTTCTGTGCCCGGAGGTTGGAGTAGAACTCCCGGACTAAAGGAACCACTGCATCTTGTGGTTGGCGAACAAAAGAGTACCACTCTCGCCGGAGTGCCTCTTGGATCACAGCACAGCCGAGCTTGCCCGTATCCATTCCCCGTTCCCGTATCACCTTTTTCTTCCGATATACTGCATAAAACTTTGCAGCTGCATTACTAATGAACTTGGAGGAGTCAAACTCCTCAGGAGCGGGAACAGCCTGCTTTGGCTTGCGCTTCGGTGCCATTCCGAGAATCAAAGATACCAACACCCCTACCAACCAATACAAGAAATAGAGCAAGCACAAATCCTCCAACCACCTATCCAAGTTAGGTGACTAACTCAACCACACAATAAACCTCAAGAAGCTCTTCAATTTTCCCCCAAACTTAACAAGATCATACAATTCCAACTTCACCAACGTACAATTCAAAATATTGAGAACTTGACACCCCAACACTTAATTATCAATCAATTCATGGACCATGTATAGCAAAGCCAAAATACCTCCACAAATTTCGAAAATTTGGTAGTGATAGTCCTTAGCTTTCCATAGCTTCCAATTGTAGTGGAGGGTGCTCAAAAACTCCTTTTCTCTTGCTAATTCCTGTGAAAGATTGAGGCTTGATGTTAGAATTGAAGATATGTATCGAAAGTCTTGAAGAAAATTGAAGGATTGAAGATGGATTGGAAAAATTTTGAGGAAAATTGGGGAATTTGGGGGAGGGTTTCGAATTTGAGTGTGTGTAGTGTGTGAAAAATGCTGATGCTGATTTTTAAAAACGAAATTTGGGACCTCGCGATCGATCGTGAGTTCTCGCCGATCGATCGCGAGAGTCTTCTGGAATGGGGCGATCGATCTCGAGTTATGGAGATCGATCGCCACTTTTTAAAAATATTTTTTTTTTCTTTTTCTGGACTTGGCGATCGATCGCGATGGTATGGCGATCGATCGCCAAAACACACTGTCCGAATTTTTTTTTTTTTTTTTTTTTTTTTTTTTTTTTTTTAATCAACATTTTTGCTCTCGAGATTCGCTCTTCTCCACCAACTCTGCAAAATTAACACATGGAGTCAATCCTTGAAACAAAATTGCAAACCAAACAAATTCTAACTAAAAATAATAAAAACAAGGAAAAGGGAGGAAAATGGTGTTCTTAATTTATAGTCCCAAGCTGGACTTATTACCAACATCAATTTAGGAGTCAAAATGGACAACAGTAGGCGGACTGAAATCATGTCCATGATAGTGCTTCAGCCGTTGTCCATTGACTGTGAATGTGCCTTTTGTCGGATCGTTGATCTCGATCGCCCCGGATGGAAATACCCTTGTGATAGTGAATGGTCCTTGCCATCGAGACTTCAACTTACCCGGAAAGAGTCTCAATCTTGAGTTAAAAAGCAGGACCAAATCCTCTTCCTTGAAATCACGCTGGCTAAGCTTAGCATCATGCCATTTTTTTGTTTTATCTTTATAGATCTTGGCATTCTCATAGGCTTGGTTTCTAAACTCATCCATTTCATTTAAGTGTAGGAGTCTTTTTTCACCTGCAACAGTTAAATCAAAATTCAGATTTTTTATTGCCCAGAATGCCTTGTGTTCTAGCTCGACAGGAAGATGACATGCTTTTCCAAAAACTAACCTATATGGTGATGTACCAATAGGTGTTTTAAATGCCGTCCTATATGCCCATAAAGCATCATCTAACCTCAATGACCAATCTTTTCTAGACGTATTGACCGATTTTTCCAAAATCTGTTTCACTTCTCTATTAGAAACCTCTACTTGTCCACATGTTTGTGGGTGGTAAGGTGTTGCAACCTTGTGGGTGACACCATATTTGCTCAAAAGTTTTTCAAAGAGTTTATTGCAAAAGTGTGACCCACCGTCACTAATGATTGCTCGAGGAGTGCCAAATCGAGTAAAAATGTTCTTTTTCAAAAATTTTACTACCACTCGAGCATCATTCGTGCGTGAAGCTTCAGCCTCAACCCATTTTGAAACGTAGTCCACAGCGACAAGTATGTAATAATTAGAACATGAAACTGGAAATGGTCCCATGAAATCGATGCCCCAAACATCAAATAAATCGCATTCAAGCATATTGTTTAAAGGCATTTCATGTCTCCTAGAAATGTTGCCCGTTCTTTGGCATTTATCACAAGTGGATACATACCTGTATGCATCTTTAAACAAGGTAGGCCAGTAAAAACCCGATTCAAGTACCTTGGCAGCAGTTTTTGTTGGACCCATGTGGCCTCCTACCTCTCGGTCATGACAGTGGCTCATAATAGATGCCATCTCCTCCTCTGGTATACATCTCCTGATCATGTTGTCTGCACAAACTTTAAACAACAATGGATCCTCCCACATGTAGTGTTTAACATCAGATAAGAATTTCTTCTTCTGATAGAAGGTCATTTGTGGGAGGATACCACTAACCAGATAATTTGCAAAATCGGCATACCATGGTAGTGCAAGAACTTGGAACAGCTGTTCATCAGGAAATTTTTCATTGATTTCTTCCAGTTCATTATCATGTTTTTCCACCATATTATCAATCCTAGATAAATGGTCCGCTACAACATTCTCAACACCCCTCTTATCTTTAATTTCTAAATCAAATTCTTGCAATAGGAGAATCCATCGGATTAAACGTGGTTTAGCATCTTTCTTAGCAAGAAGATATTTAAGTGCCGAGTGATCAGTGTACACAATTACTTTGGATAGACAGAGATAAGAGTGAAATTTATCAAATGCAAATACTACTGCTAGCAGTTCTTTCTCAGTGGTGGCATAATTTTGTTGTGCCTCATTTAAAGTTCTACTAGCATAGTAAATAGTATGAAATACCTTATTCCGTCTTTGTCCCAATACTGCTCCGACAGCTGTGTCACTCGCATCACACATCAACTCAAAAGGCGTATCCCAATCCGGTGCTACCAACACAGGTGCTGTTATCAACTTCTCCTTTAATGTCTCGAACGCCTGCATACAATCAAGATTAAAATCAAAAGGTGCATCTTTAGTCAGTAAATGGGAGAGTGGTTTTGAAATTTTTGAAAAATCTTTAATAAATCTCCTATAGAAGCCTGCATGGCCTAGGAAGCTTCGAACCCCCTTCACTGATACTGGTGGAGGTAGTTCCTGTATCACCTGGATTTTTGCTCGGTCCACCTCCATACCCTTGTGGGATATTTTGTGTCCCAAGACTATTCCCTCTTGTACCATGAAATGACATTTCTCCCAATTCAGAATCAAATTCGTCTCTTCACACCTTGTCAGTACTAAATCAAGATTATTTAAGCAAGCATCAAAAGAATCCCCAAAGACAGAAAAGTCATCCATAAAGACCTCTAAGAATTGTTCAACCATATCATGAAAAATAGACATCATACATCTTTGAAACGTAGCAGGCGCATTACACAATCCAAATGGCATTCTCCTAAAAGCAAATGTACCATAAGGACAAGTGAAGGTAGTCTTCTCTTAGTCCTCAGGTGCAATAGCTATTTGATTATACCCAGAATAGCCATCTAGAAAACAATAGCAATCATACCCTGCTAGACGCTCTATCATTTGGTCAATGAATGGAAGGGGAAAATGGTCTTTACGGGTGGCGTCATTTAACTTTCTATAATCAATGCAGACGCGCCAGCCTGTGACTGTTCTAGTAGGGATCAATTCATTGTTCTCATTTTTAACGACAGTCATACCTCCTTTCTTGGGTACACATTGCACAGGACTAACCCATGCACTATCAGAAATGGGATAGATAATACCTGCATCCAGCAGTTTGATGACCTCAGCCTTCACCACTTCTTGCATCTTTGGGTTTAACCTGCGTTGTGGTTGAACCACGGGTTTGTAAGCATCCTCCATCAATATCTTATGCATACATGTTGATGGGCTTATCCCTCTTATGTCCGCTACTTTCCACCCGAATGCTTTCTTATGCTCCCTCAAAATCCTAAGTAGTTTGTCTTCGTTTATACCTGTCAAAGACGAAGAAACAATTACAGGCAATGACTCACTACAATCTAAATAAACATACTTGAGATGAGGAGGGAGGGTTTTGAGTTCAAGAGTTGGTGGTTCTTCAATGGAGGGCTTTTGTGGCTTCATGTCCCTTTCACCCAACTCGCCTAGGTTGTTCCGCACACGCCTATTATGGGGAATATTGGCGTTCAAATAAACGACAGTCTCTTTCAACTCGACGGTCTCGCCCAGCTTTTCAATGTCCTCTACCAAGCATGCTTCCAATTCATCCTTGTGTGTTCCCTTAAACACATTAGCAGATAACACATCAATAATATCAACACTAAAACATATATGCTCGTCATGTGGGTGTTTTAAAGCTTTAAAAACGTTGAAAGTGACTTGATCCTCCCCTACACGGAGGATCAACTTCCCTTGTTGGACATCTATAAGTGCCTTTCCAGTAGCAAGGAATGGTCTTCCTAAGATCAGTGGTGTGTCAGCATCTTCTTCCATATCTAACACAAGGAAGTCTGCCGGGAAGATGAATTTATCGACCTTTACTAGGACATCCTCTATGATTCCTCGTGGATATGTCACAGACCTATCTGCCAATTGCAAAGAAACCATGGTCGGTTTTGGCTCACCAAGTCCCAACTTCCTGAAAATTGACAAAGGCATAAGATTTATACTCGCACCTAAATCACATAAAGATTTTGTAAATGAAATAGACCCAATTGTGCAAGGTATAGAAAAACTCCCTGGATCTTTCAACTTAGGAGGCAGTTTGTTTTGGACAACGGCAGAACACTCCTCAGTTAATTTAATCGTCTCATGCTCACCCAATTTCCTCTTATTCGACAGAATATCTTTCAAAAACTTAGCGTAGCTAGGCATTTGAAGTAAAGCATCAGCAAATGGAATATTTATTTGTAATTTCTTAAAAATTTCTAAGAACTTAGCAAAACTAGCATCTACCTTTGCCCTTTTCAATGCAGCAGGAAATGGGGGAGGGATATGTACCTTCTTGGGTGGTGCGATAGGTGCAGTAGTAGGAGTAGACTCACCATTTTCACGTGTCTGAATGTCATTCTCACCTTTCAACTCAACTACGTGCTCATCGTCCCGATCTTCAGTTTGTGATCCAATTTCTTTTCCACTCCTCAATGAGATCGCCTTGGCTTGCTCTCGGGGGTTCTTTTCCGTATCACTTGGTAAGCTTCCTGGTGCTCTTCCCGCTAACATATTTGCCATTTGCCCCATTTGAGTTTCCAAGTTCTTAATTGATGCATCTTGATTTTGCATCCTATTCTCCGTCATCGTCATGAACTTAGTTAGCAACTCTTCCATACTCGGCTTTGGTGGATAACCCGGTGGAGGTTGTGGATTCAAGACATTCTTTTGGTTGGACCAAGAGAAGTTCGGATGATTCCTCCACGGTTGGTTATAGTTGTTGGAGTATGAGTTACCCTGTGGTGGTCTATTTCCTACAAAATTCGCTTGTTCATTAGATAGCATAAATGGGTTACCTGCCTGACATTCCGTGCTTGGATGGTTGCCTCCACATAAATCGCACGTGATCACTTGAGCTTGCATGGCTGTCATGCTCACACTGTCCATCTTCTTGTTCAAAGCTTCCAATTGTGCTTGTATTGATGTCACTTCATCTACTTGATGCATCCCAATTGGTCTTTTGGGCACATTCCTTTCGGACTGCCACTGGTAACTGTTGGATGCCATCTCTTCCAAGAGTGTGAAAGCTTCATCGGGTGACTTTCTCATAATGGTACCTCCTGCTGCTGCATCAATCATAGATCTATTAGCAGAAAATAAACCATTGTAAAATGTTTGTACCTGAAGCCAAATCGGAAGGCCATGATGTGGGCATCTTCGAAGTAGATCCTTGAAGCGCTCCCAAGCTTCGTACAGTGTCTCCGGATCATGTTGCATGAATGTTGTGATATCATTGCGCATCTTAGCTGTCTTGGAAGGGGGAAAGTATTTTGATAGGAAGGCTTGAGCCATCCCCTCCCAAGTAGTGATCGATCCTGCAGGCAATGAATTTAACCAACTCTTAGCTTTATCATTTAAAGAAAAAGGAAAAAGTCTTAACCTGATGGCGTCATCACTGACGCCATTGTGCTTGAATGTGTCGCATATCTCCAAAAAGTTGGAGATATGAGCACTAGGATCATCAGTATGCGATCCTCCGAATTGCACAGAATGTTGAATCATCTGAATTATGGCAGGCTTGATCTCGAAGTTATTAGCTTGGATCCTTGGTCTTGTGATGCTGGACATAGTGCCTTGAAAAGATGGTTGTGCATAGTCCATCATGGACCTTATAATTGGCACTTCATCATTATGTTGTTCACCATTCTCTCGATTGTTCTCAGCCATCTCTCTTGTTGCTTTCCGAAGTCTTCTGCAAGTTCGTTCAATCTCTAAGTCGAGTGGCTCTAATATAGGTCTGTCACTTCGTAGCATGCACTACAAAGACAACTCCCTGCAAAATTCAACACACGAAGGAATAACAGTAATGAAATCGTATAAACCGTAATAAAAATAATTATAAAAGAAAAAATGGCTAAATTATAGTCAACTAATCTCTTATGATATTACTTAAACTAGTCCCCGGCAACGGCGCCAAAAACTTGATCGCTATTATTTTAAACAGTATTTTCGAGTGTAGCGATTCTATACCGCAAGTGCACGGTGTCAAGTTTTAGTATAAGGATTTAAAAGTAAGGAGTGTCGTACCCACAGGGACTAGTAGCAATTACCACGATTGATTAGAATTACTATATTTAACCTACGATTAAGGAGTGATTATTAAACTAAATTGACTTAAGCACAAAATTAACCTAAACAGCAGTGATGGATGATTGAAGAGAATTTATAAACGAATTATCAAGACGTCGGTTCACCCATGTAATCCCCAAAAGTTGTCTATTAATTAAGATTCAATGTTCTATGTTCTAGGGTGACGAGTTTTCCTATTTCATTCGTTATACCTTGGTCCGGTTATAACGAGTCTAGCATTAACCTACAATAAATCACTCCCGTGTCTTTATTGAATAATTAATACCGAAAAACGCTTTGTGAAAACTACTAGCCTTCGATTTTGGTAAATCTATTGCTATCACACGTGTGCTAGATTTTACTTGGTCCGTCTCAACCTAAAACCCACGGCCTAATTTACTACGTCGTATCGTAATCTCCTATGGTCAATTCAATTACGATTACCAATATCATGCAAAAGGTAGCTAATCTTTTACAAGCATTAACAACATAAATTATGCGCAAAGATCATAGAAATTAAATCAAAACCGTTAATTAACTCAAGGGTTCAAACATGGGATCCCCTATGTCTTGACAAAGAATTTAGCCAACAACCATAATCAAATTATAATGCATAAATATGTCTTTAAACAAATTCAACATCAAAATCTGATATAAAAATTAATAAGTTCAGAAATACTAAGATAACGAGGATGTCGCTCCGTGCGTCGCTCCGTTCTTCCGTTCCTTGCGTTGCTCTTGCTCTTCAATGAATTGTGGTGGTGCTTTGGATGGAGGAGAGGCTGCTAGGTCTGTCAAAAAGTGGGCAAAAGTCCTCTCCAAATCGTCCCTTCTTCTGATATATAGGTTTAACATGTGTAGCCAAGAGTCCCCTTTGAACCAAACATGGAAAGTCTTTATTTTTCCAAAAACTCTTATTCCGCGATCGATCTTCGTTCTTCCGCGATCAATCTTCATTCTCTACTGGACGTTGATAGCCAAAATAAGGAAATCCGCGATCGATCTTGGTTCCCTCGCGATCGATCGCGAGTCTTCACTGTACATTGGCGATCGATCGCGAATTCTTGCCGATCGATCGCCAATGTCTTCTGTTCAGCACCACACTTTAAAGCTCGGCGATCGATCGCGATGTCATTGCCGATCGATCGCGAGCTGTATAAAAATTCCTCCTTCGAGATTTCAGTCCATTTTCTCACGTCTTCGCTCGGTTTGGTCCTTTTTCAACATTATTGGCTTATTTCCTCCACTTTTATCCCATTGGACCTAGATTCCTGAAATACACAAAAATATACCAAAAAGCGTAAAATCATCCAGGAATCAATACGAAAATCAATACAAAAACATAGCAAAATAAGTGTAAAATTCACACTTATCAATACATCATCAAGAGTATCTAATTTTCGAATTCATTATTTTGGAATCCTATAAAAGAGTATCTAATTTTCGAATTCATTATCTTGGAACCCTATAAAATGAGGATAGAACTTGAATTTGAAGATTGTCTTAACTTTTTTTTTGAAGTTTGTCTAACTGAATTTTCCATTATAGGACTTGTGTCTAACATCTTTCATGTTTGGTTTCTTATCAGGAATGAACTCTGGCATCTGTCCATGTACAATTCTTATTGTTGTCCATCATGAATTGGGACTAGAAGGGGGTACTGTAGGTACTTTTTTGTGTCTGAAATTTGTCTTTGTGGTGTAGACTTATCAGATGAGAGTTTAAAGACCCGATGCATGGTGACCCGCAAAGTTGTCGGGATGATGCCTTGTGCTGCTATATCCCACAATGATATATTTCAGGAAAAGAAATCTTGTGTTGGCGATATATACAAATGGGCTTCATGTTGAAATTGCTGATGAAATTAGTTACCGAAGGGAATTATACCAATCCTTTTCCTAGAATGGCGAAAAACTATCATGAAAGTTTCATTTTAGTTCGAGGCGAATATAAAAATCTGTTCCATGTTAGTTTCAAATATACAAAGGGTTAAAGTACATTTCAATTTAATGTTTACATAAAAAATATAATTGATTGTAAAAAATAATTAGATATCAGGTCGAGTGCCTAGCTTCTTTGGTCTCCGTTACTTTTAGCGGAAGTGCAATGTTCTATGATCCTTCTAGCCTTGTTCTCTGATTTGGTCTCTCCTTGAGAAAATTATTCACATTTAAGTTGGCATATTGAGCTCTATATATGGGTGGGAAAACGGATTCTCCAGTATGGATTAGCCCAATGCACTTATTTGTCAAAAAAATTAAATATAGGGAAAATTACGAGCCGGTACACTTTTATAAAACATAATCTATCATAGTCCAGTGAAAAAACATTAGTTGATCTAAGTCCATTCTTGGTTGAAATGACAATAATAACTCATGTGGTCCAAGTGGTCTACGCGGTCCAATCAATCTTTAATAAATTTGCATTCTTAGCCCCTAGAAAATGTTTAAAGAACAAAATATGCAACAATATACTATTTATCATCGTTTTCATCCTAATATTTACCAAACAGAAATATCATATGAACATGAGATCCTTCAGTTTCTGTCATCTCGAGATGAATCCCAAGAGCATACTTTTGCAAATGACTCACAGTTTATATAACGTTCGTCTAATTATAATTCAAAACCCGATTTGAAGATCATGTTAAAAATAAATAAAAGGCCCAATATGCTTCCGTATTACAATAAAATTTTAACAAAATGAAATATACCATTTTGACCATAACGGCACCGGGTGAGGTGGGTCGCAACGCCACCAGTCGGAAACTTACTGCCTCCAGACTGTTTTACGAATGGCTCCTCACATCCAACCTCAGCTCACGGGCGAGGTTAGTCTGCCAGTTATCCGACTCCTTCAGAAACCGCACAGCACAGCCCTAATTCATTTCCTACCTTAGGGCGTAAGGTATAATCAAGATATAAAAAAGATTTAAAGAAATCTGGGAGATAGCTGGGCAACAGCCTTACTTTTATTCTGGAATACTATAACATCTCTTACATTAAAACGTCTCCTTTTAGGAGGAGACGGACTTGTTTAGCCTCTCATATAGATGAGGCTTGACTCAAGAACACATAAACTAAAGTACAGAACAATATTACGGACACTTATGAAATGAAAGAAAGAAAGAAATATTACCAAGCTACGAAAGGTGAAATATTAGCTTGGAAACTCTAAATTTATTTCTCAGAAAACTATGGAGAATTTTCGATGTCCTTAGCTTCCTGAATGAGTGCCCTTATATAGGCATGAATCCGGACTTCAAAATGCGGATTCCAAACTTGATAATTGTTGAGTGCGCCTGTGAGTGCGCCTTAACTTTCACGTGGTCTGGCATCTTTGTCTGAATGTGCCAACTTTTCTCGTGAGTGGTCCATTATTTTTTGTCTGAGTGCGTTGAACAGTATCCGCACTTAACTTCTAATGGTCCACCTATTTTCCTTTGTCGGGGAATTTTACATTAGTGGTTTTTGTGGTCCCCGAGCTTTAGGAAAACGGGCTCTCTTGTCAGCAGGTCTTTTGTCTCTTCCTGCCTCTAATCTGTCGGGTTTGGAGCGGAATCCTTTCCCGAACTCTGGTTCTTTCTGCTCCGGGCATGCTTGGCAAATATGGTCTAACCATCGGCCAATGTGTGCCATGTTGCAGAATTTCCGGTAAGTCTCTTTTCCTGCCGGGATCTTGTTTTCCCAAAGAATTCTTCTTTTTGTTTCAAAGAGTTCTTCGGCAAATCTCGTGAAGGTTCCTGTCATGGAATTCAGCAAGAAAGTTCTGTTGGCTGAATTCTGAAAGAACTTGAATGAGTATTTGACTTTGTCCATTTCTGTGAGACAAACCCAAAGACCCCATGCTCGTCTGGTTGAAACTCCATCCTCTGTGATAGTTCCAGCCAAAATTGGAATTCCTTCTGGTAGCGTCATTCTTATATTTTCGGGGCGTTTCCATCTGGTCTTCTAAGCTTGATAGAATGAAAAGCTTCGATGAAGCCTTTCTTCGCCGATTCTGGAGCATCACTGAAAAAATACAACTCCAAAATGTCGCTTCTTGCCAAATGTGGATTATTGGCCCAAGTCTCGTAAACAGCTTCTCTGATCCATTTTGCTAATTTTGATATTTCAGAGAAAGCTGGTGCCACAGTATAAACCGAAGCTAGAGCTCCGAAATTATACCATTCCTGAACATCATTTGGATGGCTGCCTGGTTTCATCCAAACTCTCGGATATTTTCCTGAGATATCAACTATAGATTTGTCTGGGTTGATACCTAGCCTGGTAATTAGTTTCTCCCAAGTGCGTTGGTAATCCTGCATAGGTGAAGAAACCAAATCATCATTAGTTTGAACCTTAGACTTGCTAGTCATTGGCATAAGATTCAACTCTCCCTCTTTTACCCCAGAGGTGCTGGGTTGACTTGAAGGTTCAGATTGTGATGACAGTTGAACCTCAACATTCGCTTCAGCTTGTACATCCTCAAGGAATGCATCATCTGCAGCACTCGTGACAGGGGTACTTGAATCCCTTGCCTCCGGGTTAGATGAGCCCCGTTCTCTAAACACTTCTTTTTGCACCGTTGAAGGTGCGGCTTGAAGGATAGGCCCTTTCAAGACTTCAAACAATCGTTCATGGTCCCGAAAGCATGCTCGTATATGATCAGTAACAAGTTCCTGATCTGCTCATTGAAATCGTCCCGCGACCTCTGCATTGAGACAAAGAGTCCCAAAATCTCGTTCCAGGATCTCCAGATTTTTCCTGAGATTCCTAACTCGCTTGAGGGTCTCACTAGCAATGTGTCCCTCCATCTCGTGTTAAGAAATCTGCAAGAATATTTTTATCAGATTTCACAATGACAATATCATAATCATAATATTGACATTCAGCTTGCCATCTTAAAAGTCAAGCTTTTCTGGTTTTGATTCAATTTTATTTTTCAGAAAAGACTTAACGCTAGTATTATCTATTTTTAAGATAAATTTCTTTGCAAGTAAAAATAATGGCCATTTTTTAAAAGCCTTTCGGACTGCAAAGAACTCCTTCTAGTTGATTTGCCATCTGATAACTTCGCTGTTATCAAATAGCCCACTGCAATATCTGCATGTCACTTCTCCTTCTGGTGTAACTTTCATGAGGACTGCAGCCCACCAATGATCACTGGCATCTGTGTATAATACCAATTTATCCTCGTCGTTTGGTATTGCAAGCTTTGGTAGTTGCCTGCAAACCTCATTCATTCCATTCAAACTTAACATCTTTTTTGAGTAGTGGACTGAACATCTTCCTGTGGTTTGCTAGATTGTTGATAAACATCCCAGCAAAATTAACAACTCCTAAAAAACTCTGAAGTTGTTTTAAATCCTTGAGGTCATCCGGATATCCTTGTACTTTTTCAACAATATGTTCTGCATGATTATTCCAGATTCGTCGATCTCGATTCCAAGGAACTCGATCTGTCTTGTAGCAATTCTTGCTTTCTTTTCAGAAAGCGCTAATCCTTCCTTGTAACAAACGTCTGAAAAGATTTCCAGATGTTTAAGATGTTCTTTCATGTTTTTTGACGCTATGAGGATGTCGTCAATATACACGAACACGAAGCTGAAGTAATCATTGAAAAGATGATCCATCTTTCTCTGATATATCTTGGGAGCATTTGCTAATCCCATTGGCATGACATTCCAGATATAATGTCATTGTGGTGTGGAGAATGCTGTGAAATTTCTGCTTGCTTCCTCCATTTTAATCTGGCAGAACCCAGACTTACAATCGAACTTAGAAAACACTTTGGCACTCTTGATGCTATTTACCGAATGTTCTCTACTTGGGATAAAATATCCATCGAATTCCAAGATTTCGTTGATCCCTTTTATAGGTGATCACCAATCTCGGATTTCCTCGTTTAATTTCTCCATGATTCCGAACAAGAAATCCTGGGCTACTGTATGGAGAAATACCTGCTGAGATTAACTTAAGGTCAAGATGTTCCTTAAGTATGATCTGCATATCCTTCCGATCTTCCTGGTTCATGGGGATCGGCCTGTACCTAACAAACTCATTTTCTTTTCCAGTTTTCACCTTCAAACTAGCTCTGAACTCATTTTTGTTCCACCATGCTAGTGGATCATCGTTGTAGTTCCTACGAATCTTCCTTTTTACATCATCTAGAGTGATTCGCTCTTCGAGGGTAGTTTCAGGTTGTGGAACTTCTTCTCGTAAAGCATTTTTCAGTAGCAATAGGGTTTCTGGAGTTACTCTTTCCTCATCCTTTTCTCTGAAAGACATGATATTAACCCAGTCAAAAGTTTGAGAATCCTTTTCACTAGGACCGTGTTGTCAGAACTGAAGAATTGCCTCTCCAAATTTCCGCTGATCTTTCATCTTTGGGTGTCGAAGTTTTCCTTCATCACCACGCTTGTTGCGAAAACAAATGGGGAATTTTCTATGAAATGCCTCCCGTAATCGCTGTACCATAATCTTATGATCACACAGAGTCGTGAAAATAAGTCGTCTTATTTCATTCTCTTGAGTGAATGTCATGAATGTCTGTAGGAAATTGTTGCCTAACAGCATATCTGCACATGTATCATGGAAATATATAGGTGGAGTTTTGACTTTGTACCATGGGGTACCGCCTGCTCCGCCGATAATTATTTCCGCTCCCTGGACTCCTTCATTAAGAATAAGGATCCGTCTGGAAAAGTCTCTTCCGGCAATGGCTGGTAATTTCTCACCAACTTCTTTGGGTAAGATATCTCACCTGGCAGTGCATATTCCAGCTCCCGAGTCAATGTAGGCTGCAAAATATTCTGCCCGGTACTTCGCATATAACATCCCAACGGAGATGTATATTGAGAATGGACTGGTGGTCATCGAATTCGGTATCTCTTTCCGTTGACCGTGAATTCCATTCCAACTTGCAATCTTTCCCAAGGTTTATGATCCTCGAGAAATTCAATCCCTAGAATAAGCTGTTCTGGGATCCTTCCGGCAATTCCTTCAATTGTGAGATCAATATCACCAATTTGAAGGTTTCCTTGAAATTTACCAACTGTATGTTGTTGCACATAATATAGGACATCGCAGGGGAATATATTATTATTCTCGATGATGTCGAAAACTATCTGCACTTCTCTCCAGCCTTCTGAGCATTTCAGTTTTCCTATTGTTTTGAATACATCAGGAATTTTCTGAATTCTACTTGAGGCTGCCTTCTGTTTTCCCTGGATAGTTGCTGATTAACCTATCATGTTGGAAAGACATCCTTCTTGGCTCGATCATAAGGCTCCTGCTTCTGTTCAGAATAGGTTGATCTTGTATCCTCATGTCGATCTCTCCTATTGTCGGAGTATTAATGATGTCCGGCAATACTGCTTTGGTGAAGACTTCGAAGATTCTAGGGACTTCGATGAATTCCTTTCTCAAGAATACCTCGGAATGATGAGTATTCGAGAGTGCGTATGACACCTTGTAGGTGATCGAGTAAGGCATGTTCCCTTCTTTCATCAAATCTTCTCTTTTAAAATCTTGATGAAGAGTGAGAACTTTGTTGAAGTCTCGATCTCCTAAATTGTATGCAATTATCGGATAGATGTTGAAGGCCATCTTTCCTGCATACAGATTTCCCGCCACTGCTCCCAAACAAGATCCTTTGAGGTTCGGGATTCTCTTGTCAAAGATTGCCAGGTTGAGGGGCGAATTAATTCCTTCCTTGAAAGTTGCCTTGATGATTACTCTAATGGCTCCAATATGAATCCATGATAGCGTGTTAGCAACTTCTCTTTTGACCTTGTTTTTAATCTCCTGGATTTCTCTGTAGAGGATTAACTGCATCTCAATTTGGTTTCCCGTGAATTCCATCGGAATAGCAAATTCACATGTTGTAACCCTATGGATAATTTGATGCTTCCTGCTTCGAAGACCAATCATATCCATGGCTTTCTTCATCGCTCCAATTGTAAATCCAAACTACATTTGAAGCTTTGGTTCTTCCTTCAGGATCCTCATAAGAGTTTTACGAGAAACAGTGGTATGAGAGAAAAACCCTGACGGCTCTTCTCTGATCACGTGCTGAAGGAACTCTCCTTCACTCTGATTCTGAGCTAGATTCACCTCCATCCTCAGAATAGATCTCTTCTTCATAGATGCTTTCATCTGAGGGAATATCCTCAAATTGATACACCTGTACCAAATCCTGGAAATAGACAGCATCCTCAAATTCCTTGGTATGCTCGAACTGTCTTACTCCTCGGCTTTGGTTTCTGGACAATCTGTAGAGATATGCCATCTTGCTCCGCATGTCCAGCAGTTACAATCTCTGAAACTCTCATTTGCACGAGTAGGTGTGCGTCTGAAAGTTCTCTTCGTTGGTGTTCTGCTAGAACTAGCTTGGTTAGAACCTGTTGACGAGATTCTACTCCTTGTTGGTCCTGGTCTGTAGCTTCGGGCTTTCTGTTTTGACCAGACATTTCTAGGTCTCCATGAAGACTTACTTCTTATTGAACTACCTCCTCGGGCATATGGATGACTTCTGTGCTTCTTCATCTTTCATCTTTGTGGGTAGTTCCCAATGATTGTAGGGATATCATTTCTCGTACAACAAAGATGAGCCATTTTGTTGATTCCTATGAGCTTCTTGAAATTCTTTTGGAGCTTTGCTTGGTAGCACCACTCCGCAAGCTTGACTTTAAGAAACGACATTCTCCTGGACACTGTCTCGATTGCATGAGGTGTCATCCTTTTCTGCTATCTTTGACTTCCATCGATACTCTGTAAAGAGTTTGATGTATTCATCTACATAGCAGATGTCATGTAGTTCCACGCTAATCAGAGCTTGTCTGTATTTCTTAGCCTTCTCTTCCCCCATTCCTTCGAAGTAGCTCACTCCAATGAAACAGATTTTGAAGAATTTTGACATCTTGTCCACGATTTCTTTTAGGGACTCTCCGGCTAAAACTTCTTCCTTGGTACCTGGATCTCCCATATCCCAGGCAATCTTGACTGATCCTTCCAGACTCATTTTAAGAAGTAAAATGAATCATTCTTTGCTTAAGTCAGGGTTCCTGCTGCTATTCTCATTGCTGAAGCCCATTCATCAATAAGAACTTCTCTGTTTTTGAAATCCAAAATATCTATGTTGAGCATAAGTCCATATGGATGGATTGGATCTAACTGCGATTTCCCGTAGGGTGTCTGATGAATATCTGGCCTTCGGGAACGATTCCTTATTCCAACTGGGGGATCCAAAGTTGCTGAGGTAAAATCTTCCATGTGAGGCATATTTTGATCACCTTTGGGTGGATTGTGTGACCCGAAACTCTCTTGTGGTGGAGGTCTTTGTACAAGTTCTCCTGTCTTGAATTCTACGAGATTTAATCCCGCAAATGAATCCGCAAGATCACGTAGATCTTCCAGGTTGATTCTTTCAATTACTTTGTGGGATGTAATGGCTCTCCTTGTATGACTGCAATCATTTTTTCAGTCTCTGTCAAAGGCCTCCGGACCTCCTCTGCTTTCCCTTTTTGATGTAAAAGGGGTTTTGTTCCGTAGGACGGTGTTAACCATCCTCCTTTCCTTCTTCCTGTCGGATTTGGCCTTGACTCCAATTCCTTAACTCGGGATTGAACATCTTGAAGGTTTTCAAGAATCTCCTTCTGATGTTTAATCATAATCTCCATCTGACTTTGAATCTGATGGATCTGTGCAGGGACATGGTATTGAAGGTAGCCATAGCGTTGCACTGTCTTCTGAATCTCTCTAAGATCTTGGGATATCTTAGAAGAATCTGGCTCGATTTCTCGAAAGGTTGGTTCTCTCATCCTAATCATCTGGTCCAGACCCTGTTGGATCATTGGCGGCTGGAACCACATCTTCATGTTCAGGATGATCGTCTTCCTGAAGTTCAGCTAACTCGAACTGTAGTTTGAGATTCACTTGATGGAGCCTCTTAGCTATCCTTTCGAGTATCCTGTAATGGTTTATACCGGGTGTGTCTAAACCCGTCCCTCGTAAAAGTTTCCAATGGTTGAAGCGTTGAGCTTCTGCTATATGCTTCTGATTTAGTTTTTCCAATTTCTGGAAATACTACCTGTAAGAATGACACTTCGAACATTCGTTCGGGTCCATAATTCCTTGAATCGTCTCCTCCATATAGGTTACAAATTAATATTCAAGATATTATCATAGTATTGCCAGAATAAACCTAGGCTCTGATACCATTTTGTGGCAAGGATCGCCAAAAAAGGAGACTTGTAAAAAGACGATGTTAAATGTTGCTTTTTCTATAAATATAAGGATATAAAAGATAATTATATATTATATATGGACTTCTTTGTAATTTAAACAATAGCCTAAGGGATAGAATGCAATATATCAAACCATTGAGGGGTAAAAGAGTCATCATAAAACACTCAATTGATTTGAAAATTTGAAAAGTTGACCTATTTCAACAAAAAAATTTCCAATTTGGTTTTTTATGCACTAAAATTTTTTCTCAAGACTTAAGTAGATTTTGTGTCACAAAAATGGACTTCCATGTAATTTCCCCTTAAATATATATATATAATATCATATAAACTGATCCACATGTTTAATGTTGAAAACCATGCAATCATAATAGTAAAAGATCCACTTGCCTTAGCCAGGTGAAATCACATATTCTTTAAGATGACTCGAGTTTGGGCAATGGCTTAAAAATCTTAAAAATCTCCCTCCCAATATCAAAAAGAAAAAAAGCTGTGTAGGCTTCTACATTATGGATTTACTCATTCTAAAATAGTTAATGTATTAGTTTATTTTTATTTTATTTAAAAAGTTGTATATTTTAATATTGAGTTTGTATATAAATAGGTTCTAAATCTGTTATCGGCATACATCACAATCTGTAAATTTCTGATCTAATATTCAAAGTTACATATGTTCCCTTTCAACAACCGAATCAACCAACGTTTAGTGTAAAGCATCTTTTTTTTTTTTGTATAAATAAATTTAATAATTTGTTATAATGATTAGGAGACAAGTCTACATGAGATGGGACCATTTGAGCAAACTCTTTGTTGTCCTAATTCACACTTTTAAAATCAATTTTCTTCTGGGTTATTTAATAATTTAACCCGAAAAAAAAAATTATTTAACAAAATAACCTAAATTTTTTTTTTTTATTAAAATGACCGAAGTCGCCATCTCAGATGGCGACTTCAATACAAATTTTTTTTTTTTTTTTTACTGAAGTCGCCATCTCAGATGGCGACTTCAATATAAAATTAAATTTTTTTTGAAGTCGTCATCTGAGATTGCGACTTCAATATAAATTTTTTTTTAATATGAAAGTCGCCATCTCAGATGGCGACTTCCATATATATATATATATATATATTATTTATTTATATAGAAGTTGCCATATCAAATATCATCTTCCATATATATGACAACTTCTATATATGTTAAGTAATTATATCAATTATGGAAGGCTAAATAAAATCTATTTTTAATATAAGTATATGTTTATATAATTTGGACATAAAAATATTAATTTACGGAGTATTAGATAATTTTACACTTTCTTATTCTCTTTTTCTTTTTGTTTTGGGATGCAATTTCGTTGTCTGCTTATTCAATATTATACAAAGATTTAAAAAAATACATATTTCAACTTTCACAAAAGGATCGTGCATTCCTATGATGCACGGATACTGATAGGGCGATACTGACACGACACAATTCACTTTATACTATGTAAACTAATTTTTTTAATAATAATAATAATAATATCATATTATTTCTTTAAAATAATAATAATAATAATAATACCATATTATATTAATATAATAAATTAATTAATTAATAATAACATTTATAAAAGCTAGTTAAAATAATAATATTAATGGTAAATCACGATAAAAAAAATATATAATGGAAGTGGGATGGACAATGTTATTAAATTATATTTATTATTTTTTTTTAGTATAATGTAATATTTAATTTGAATTAATATAGTTTGTTATCTATTATTATTTTCAGTTTTTTTATACGGAAGTCGTCATATGAGATTCAAATTTATAAGCATATTATTATTATAACTATCAGTTTTTTATAAGGAAGTCGTCATCTGATATTCAAATTCATAATAGATAATAATAATAATACTGTGTATTTTATAAATTACTAAAACAGCGATAGTTATAATAATAATAATAATAGATAACACACTATATTAATTCAAATTTAATATCAGTGTCGCCCTATCAGTGTCCGTGCATCATAGGAATGCACGATCCTTTTGTGAAAGTTGAAATATGTATTTTTTTAAATCTTTGTATAATATTTAATAAGTAGACAACGAAATTGCATCCCAAAACAAAAAGAAAAAGAGAATAAGAAAGTGTAAAATTATCTAAAACTCCGTAAATTAATTTTTTTATGTCCAAATTATATAAACATACACTAATATTAAACATATATTTTATTTAACCTTCCATAATTGATATAATTACTTAACATATATAGAAGTTGTCATAGATATAGAAGATGATATTTGATATGGCAACTTCTATATAAATAAATAATATATATATGAAAGTCGACATCTCAGATGGTGACTTCCACATTAAAAAAAAAAAATTTATTGAAGTCGCCATCTCAGATGGCGACTTAAAAAAAAATTTAATTTTATATTGAAGTCGCCATCTGAAATGGCGACTTCAGTAACAAAAAAAAAAATGTACTGAAGTCGCCATCTCAGATGGCGACTTCGGTCATTTTAATAAAAAAAATATTTTTAGGTTATTTTGTTAAATAGATTTTTTTTTTGGGTTAAATTATTAAAAAACCCATTTTCTTCTACTATTAATATAATATTATATTACTTCAAATAAGTAATTCAGAATCCCGGGTTTTTTATTAAAATAATCGAAAAAAAAAATTTTAACAAAATATCCGAATTTTAAATTCGTTTTTAAAATGACCCAAAACGCCATCTCAGATGGCGCCTTCATGTAAAGGCGCCATCTGAGATGGCGGCTTCAGTATCTGATAAAAAAAATAATTGAAGGCGCCATCTTGGATGGCGCCTTCAAATAAAAAATTAATTTTTTTTATGAAGGCGCCATCCAAGATGGCGCCTTCTCGGGTATAAATACCCCGGCCGAGCACTTCATTTTTCATACCGAAGCTAAAATCACATATCATCATAGTTTCTTATCTTATTTTTATCGTTAAAATTGTTCAATCTCCAATCTCAATTAACCACTCTCGAAGTATTTTCAGGTAAAAATGTTGTTATATTATTGATTTTATCATATTGATTTTATAAATTTATTAATTATTTGTAATATTTATCATATTGATTTTATAAATTTATTAATTATTTGTAATATTTTATAAATTTTTCAGATATGTCGATTCAAATATTATTATATTGTGGAGGTAATATATTACAGGATTTGGATACCATTAGATATGATCGTGGTCCAATAAGAGTTACCACAGCATCTCGCACAATTAATTTTATGCAGTTGTTGACCGAAATATATAATATCACGGGCATCGATGGCAACCAGTTTCTTCTGAAAATCATGTAAGACATATGTTTAGAGATTTTGCCGGGGTACGACAGAGAATTTTGCCAGTCAGGTATACTCCTATCATAATCAATACCGGATACTACGTTACCATCTACTGACAATGCCCATATAACTGCAATGTCTTACAGTGTGATGGTCGCCTCTCCGGATCTAAGATGGAAAGTATGTGTTTCACGGCGCCATCTCTCAGCTAAAGCCGTGATGAGGTGAAAGTCAAGTGTAATTCTACCAGACCTATAAACACCATAAAAACCAAAACTGTCCAACAAACTCGCAACATGAGTATCGAGGGGGCAAAGATCCCAAAAATACTTATCAGGGTTTCTGCCTCGAAGTGTAGAATCAATATCACCTACCCAAACGCTTCAGATCGATGACCTGACTGCAGTGATAGCAGATGACTGTCAATCGGTTCTGGTCCTCTTTGTAAATCCATCCTGAAATATTACACAATAAATATCAATATAACAAATATCAACATGGCAACCACACCTCGCCCCTGCCGGTGACAACACGGCCGCCTGAGCCGGAGCGTCGACGTCGCCGCCGCCGCCGACGCCGTGCCGCCGCCGCCGCCGCCGTGCCGCCGCCGACGCCGTGCCGCCGCCGTCGAACCTGCCGCCGCCGCCGCCGAACAGCCGCCCAGCCGTGCCAGAGTAAAAAATTCCGGCAAAAACTAAAAATTTGTAAATCATCCGGCGGTTTGTCATTATCTCGAAACTATAACTAATTTTTCAATAAAAACTACCAAACAACAAAATTTAAAAACAACCAACAACATATTTCAAATTTTACAACTTTCAACTTGTAATGTTACCTCAAATTCAAAAATGTTGAACAAGCAAGCTCCAGAAATGATAAATCACGATGATTTTTTAATTTTTGCACAAGAATATTCAGAGATTTGCGATGAGGAGGAAGAAATTTTTCAGAAACGGCGACAAGAAGTGAGGAAGAAGAAGAGGGCCGGCGATTTATTTTTATACTGAAGGCCATCTTGGATGGCGCCTTCATAAAAAAAATTAATTTTTTATCTGAAGGCGCCATCTTGGATGGCGCCTTCAATTATTTTTTTCCAGATAATCAAAGCCGCCATCTCAGATGGCGCCTTTATCTGAAGGCGCCATCTGAGATGGCGTTTTGGATTATTTTAAAAAAGATTTTAAAATTCGGATATTTTGTTAAATGTTTTTTTTTTCGATTAATTTGTTAAAAAACCCTCAGAATCCCATTTCATAAACGTTTTGTTATGTATTAAATGTGTGAGCTTAATAATTGTGTTTACATAATTAAACGATCTTAATAATTACAATCTGCTGTCATTAGCCAACCCTAATAGTGTTTACCGTACGGGGTTGACCGGTGAACCACCATGTGGAATAATGTATGCAAGTTAAAAAGTCAAAGTAAAATGTATAAAATTAATGGTATAAAATAAATTTATAACTGAAATCATCTGCCCATTCATACTTTTGGAACTGAAAATACAAACTAATCGTAAATAATTTCAATCTGTATTTTTGTTCAAAATTCGAACTAAAAAGGAGGGGAGAATTTCAGATACTATTTTATTTTAGTAGATTAAGGTTATCTTTCAATCCAATTTTTATTTTTTGCTATGGATCATATACACAAGTTGTTTTCAACCCATTTACTTCAAATTTATTTTAAAAATATTTTAAGAATATATTTTATAATAATTGTTTTATTTCATCATAATATCTATTTCTCCACCGATTTCTGAATAGGTGTAAAATACTCTTATGTTTATGATTTACGTGGTACACGCCTTCTTATACGCCCGTCCTTTGAAATTAATGTTCAGAGATCTATTATACATTTGAGGGGGTTAATGCACATATAAGAACATAGGGGGTAATTTGCACAAATGATACAAATTTTCATAATTACTTTTATTTAAATAGGTTATTCAATTTATTTGAATAGTTAGTTTTCTTACAAGTATTATAGTAGTATACATAGATAAAACATAAAATGGACTATACCAGTTAAATATGTACTTTGAATTGAATAATTAATGTGCCAATATATAGGTATTTGAATTATTGCAATTATTCATTAAAATAAGGGTGATTTATATATAGGAACCTCTAGTTTGAACAATTATGAATTCTTCTCTCTAGTTTAAACAATAATATATATCTCTCGTGCAATTTATTTTTATGTTAAATAATAAATGAGACAACTGGAATTTTTCATCCATGGCATCAAAATAGCTCCCGATTGGAGATGTCCTACATACTTCGACTCGTTACGGATAACATTAAGTATATGTAATTATTGTTGAAACTTTTTCCCATTTTTTTTATTTTCTTTGACTTATTTAGAATAACAGCATGTTCTCATGAAAGATTAATTAATTATGAATTTCACCTAACACGGTTTTCAAACTGAACTACATATTATTTGGACTCTATCTAAAATTGTTTATTTAGTTATAAACTTTGGCCCGTAAAATTTTATATAGTTTTTTGAGACATCATTAAATTATTTAATCAGGAAAAAACAAAACTAGGAATGATCGTTTTTAACATTATCATCATGGATTGTTGAGCAATCCATGATCATAACATAATAATCATGATCTTCTCAAACATAGGCCCTATAAGTAAGGGTGTAAAAAACCGATAATGTTCACAAATTTTTCGAGCCGACTCGAAAAATATTTGATTCGTATTCAAAATTCTCGAATTCAACCAGAACCCGAATTATGTTCGAACTTTTATCGAACCGAACTCGAACCCAAATTACTTTTTTCGATAGTTCGCGAGCCGCTCACAAATTTTAATATTTTATTAATATAATATAATTTTATATCAACTACATATTTTCAATCTTTCGGATATTAGTTTTTAGCAATATTTCGAATAGCTCGCGAACATGTTTGAATCTTTTTGAGTCTCGAACTCGAACTTTGATTCGAGCTGAGCCAATATTTTTGTACTTTTCGAACTTCGAACCGAACTCGAGCTCGAATATATCTATTTCGATCCAAATCCGAACCTTAAAATTTTCTTCATTTTCAGCTCGATTCGGTTCATTTACACCCCTGCCTATAAGCCAAGAATTTGATATCTTGAACTAGTTTTTGATGGATTATAAGGTACCTTTGTTCATTTCTTATATTTTTCTGCTAAATCAATAAAATAATTAAGAAACTTCATAATTCATAACGGTGGGCGAATCAACAAAGTATATGATCAGAATAAGTTGCATATTTAAAAATATAAAATTTAAAGTCTTACGATAAAATATAGAAGCAATCTGATTTTTTATTTTTTTTTAAAGACGAGCAGCTAGTTGTTTCGTTGCGACACCAATAGGATGAAGTTTTTACATGTAAGATTGAAAGTGATGTTGAGAAGGAAGGAAAATAGTTTTTGGCACATTGTTTGTAATAAATTAAATATTTTGTGTTATTAGATAGAATCATCATTGGGATTTTACCTAATTTTTATTAATTATTTTTCTATAGCCTCCGATTATTCCTACGACAACCAAATTCCCGCACTTCTACTTTGTTTTTGCTTTAAAAAAGTTCATTTTAAGCAAAAATATTGATTGTTTGATACTAAAAAAAACATCTTAATAAAATCATAAAATTGACACAGTTCAACTTAAAGCAGTCATAAATATCTCATGACTTGCTACTATACTTCTGTTTTTATTAGAGAAGTGATAACATAAGCAGGGGCAGAACTATGTGTCAGGGGGGCACTTTGTCCCCTTAAATTATACGTTGACCCTAAAAATATTTTTGTATCCACTTTTATGTTTATATATTTTTTACCCCCTTTCCAGAAATCATCATCTCATCCTTGAAAATAAGTAACAAATTCAAACAACCAAAATCTATTAAAAATAGATATCATTTTTCAAGTAATCCAAAACACTCCTTTGATATGATTCCATCAACTTTAACCTATTTTCACGAATGAAATCTGAAAAACAAATCCATTTTTTTAATTTCATTTTAAGAAAAAGATTGAAATATGTGAGAATATTTCTTTTATTAAGAGAATTATTATAAGATAATATTTTATATAAGACTATTTAATAGGGTGGAAGCAGTAGACATGACCATGGTTAGTGAACCGTCGGTTCGAAAGAGCTCGACCATTAACCTTAACCTTCATAGACGATTTCGATTACGGTTCGTGAACCGTCGATTACAGTTACGATTATGGCTACGGTTAACCACCGATTGCGGTTACGGTTCGACCCTTATATTTTTTAAATTTAAAAAATTAAAATTTTATTTAAAAATTTAAAAAGTACTATAAAAGAATCATAAAAAAGAACAAAGGAAATGTAAGGGGGATGTGAGAGTTTGAACTTTTTAAGTTGCAATATTCATATGAATCATTTAACAATTTATATGTTGAGTTGCAACGTGTGGGTATATCTAGTGAAAATTTTTTAGGTCTCATGTCATTAATCTTACAAAACTTACCTCATTATTTCATTAAACTCGATGGGACTACAAATGAGATACTCGATGGGACTACAAATGAGATAATGTTATTTTAATTGATTGAATCTGATTATCTAACGATAGTAATTATATATGAAATTGATATGAAACATATACAATTTTGATGCTAATTACAAATGATATTGGTATGAAACATTTACAATTATGATACTAATTACATATGAAATTCGTATGAAACATATACAACTTTGGTACAATTACAAAAGAGTTTGGTATGAAACATTTACAATTATGATATTAATTACATATGAAATTGGTATGAAAAATATACAACTTTGGTACTAATTACAAATGATATTGGTAGAAAATATTTACAATTATGATACTAATTACATATGAAATTGGTATGAAACCTATACAATTTTGGTAATAATTGCAAGAGAGGTTGGTATGCAACATTTACAATTTTGGTACTAATTACACATGAAATTGGTATGAAACCTATACAATTTTGGTAAGAATTTCAAAAGAGGTTGGTATGAAACATTTACAATTTTGGTACTATTACATATGAAATTGGTATGAAACTTATACAACTTTTGTATTAATTGCAAATGATATTGAAATGAAAAATTTACATTTATGGTACTAATTACATATGAAATTGACGAGTATAACATTGAATTATTTGTTATTTATCTATAAAAAATAACATAAAAGTTCTTGTTATGTTAAAAAAAGTTAATAATGAGATTTGTCACTATCAATTCACATAAGAAACAAATGTCAGAAAGTTATTTTTATGATGATTTCATTGATTAATCATAAATATATTATAATTTATATAATATAAAGTTAATGAATTATCAACTCAATACGTTGTTCCCAAAACAGTATAAGTAAATTATTAAAAGATTTTATTAATTAGTCAAATGTTATATTATCGAGCTCCTTTTGTAAGTCATATTGTGATAAGCTAATATATATTTATTTAATTACTATATATATAATGTAAATCAAATAATGAACATAAAGAGCTTGTAGAATAATTAAAAGATATATAATATATTTGTTTTGTAATAATTTACTTCATTATTAAAATATTTTATTTTACAATCATTATTTATAGTTCTTATTAATTTATCCAACATTTTTTGTTATATTTACTTTGTTATAGATATGTTTCTATTATACAATATTTATTTAAGAGCATACCATATTTTTTAGATATTGTCAATATAAAATAGTTATTATTGTATTACACATATAATATATATTATGTTTTAGTATATATCATTATATTTTCTTAAATAAAACAATCAAGATAATAGCTTAATGGTAAGAAGCTCTATATACATATGATAGATGTCAAGAGTTCGATTCTTTAACAACACGCTTTAATTTTAAATAATAAATAATAAAAAATTAAAAAATAATGGGTGGAATCTGGTCAACAAATAACCGAGCTATTGACCTGGTTACTGTTCGGGTAAGGCCGCGGTTATTTTATAACCAAGATCATGTCTAGAAAGCAGAAGGTACGTGACAAGAAAGTCCCTCACTTGTTGTCTTTATAGAAATCGTTACTGTCAATCACATAATTGAGAATTGATCATTCCTTTGTGGAGGCCAGTTGGTGTATCAAATTTAACGGTTGGAATTATTTTAAAAAAAATTGATTTAAAAAGTTACAAGACAAAAAAAAAATTAAAATATCTAATTTTGGCATAAAATTATTAAGGAATAATAATTCATAATATTATCCCTATAATTGTATACTTTAATAAGTATATACTTAATTTTGCTACCCAATAATTAAAAATTAAATTATAAATAATTTATTTGAGAATAATTATACAACATTTATTTTTTATAAATGAGTATTGACAAGCTAGTTTTATATTTTAAAAAAAATATTGTTGTCGAATACAACTGTAACAGGACAAATTTTGTACCAACTTTTGAAAACTACATTTAAAAAATTTAGTATACTTGTATTTTTTAAAAAAAATATACATGACGGACCCCACTTAGATTTCAAATATGGAAAAATTTAACTCATAATAATAAAATGATGATTTTTTTTTTTTTTGTAATTGCAAGATGACCCTTGATTGATGCCTTGATTAACGATATTTCTAATATATGCCACAAGTTATAATACAGTGAGGCTAATAACTCAAAAATAAATAAAAAAACTAAAAAAAAAAATAGAAAACATTGAAATATTATTAATTTTTTTTAAAGGCGGCTATGGCTACTAGCTAGCACTGTGAATATGACTTTCCATATTTAATAAAAAGTTTATAGTGTACATAAATATAACTAAATAATATCTATTTCAAGAAATATATTATATTTTTTCATTAGATTAGGACAAATATATTAGGAGGATGACTTTTTTATCTGACATGGTCTACATAAAAATAATAATCTAGATAACTGATGAAAGGAACAACGTTCAAAATTAGGAAGGAAACAAATTTTTAGCAGAGGTTGCAAAACGTGTATGTCGGGTCGGTATAGCCTGCGAAAACATGCCCCTAGCACTGCAGCGGACATTTTGGCATGGCCTGGCACGACCTATGACCCATTGACCTAAATGTCGTGTTAGGCTGGCCCACGGACATGTTTGGCCTATTTTGATTTTTTTTAGTTTCTTATAAATTCTAATGTACTATTTTTTAGAATTAATTAATTACATAGTTAATGATTTGTTAATTCCAATTATCTTGACTTTCATAGCTTGTGTTATCAAATATTTAGACGAACTTTGGTCTTGTTGCTTCAAATTCGATTTTGTAATTGCTTAAAAAAAACTGAGATTGGTAATATAATTCAATTGCTTAAGAAGCTTTGAAAATGAGATTGCAAGAGGTGATAATAAATTAAAGACAAACATTACATTTTTATAGAAAAAAGGTGAAAAAATAATTTTTTTAAAGAAGGGCATTTGCTTCGACGCCTAGTCGCCTGATTCAAAAATTTAAATTTTCTATAAAAATACCGGCCAATGAGCCGTGCCAGATAGCCTGTCTGGCACGGCCCATGTATATGGATCATGCACGGCTCGCCGGCTTTGCCACTTCTAAATTTTCCGTAACAAATTGATGTGATTTTAACGGTAAATCACAATCTAAATCTTATCACTAGAACCATAATTAACGCACAATTATATATTATAATAAAATTATTTAAATTCCAAAAGATTGACTTAAATTAATGATATTAATAACAATTATACACATACACATAGCACCCACAAATTTTCTTTTTTCTTTTTTATAACAAAAATATTTTGAAAAAAAGAAGAAGCATCAACACCCACTTAGATGTGCCTGCCACTCCATTTCTTGATCTTCAAACCCCACCCTTCTAAATCCATCAACAATAATATATTGAAAATAATGTCTTAAAAAATGGTAAAATAACAATTTATAATATTTTTTAAAAAAAATAGTCACCAATAAGGGAGTTTATTGCCTTTGTCCCTAATAATTCTATTGCTTTACTTTATAAATAAATTAATAATGCAAGCAAATTCGATTGGTTTAACGTTTCTTAAATAAAGGTTCTGAACAAAAATATTCTTCTAAATTTTGGGAACGACAATATAGGAAAATATTTAATTTGAAATAGGTCATGTGATGTAGCGACACAATGATCAAGAAAAATGCATAAATATATATAACCCCTTATAGACTCAAAAGGGCCTATAGTTATTGTTCTTGTCGAAATGGATAAGAGATCATGTTCATTTTGGATAAACTCGAATAACGCTAGACATAAAAATTGATTTAGCACATTCGTCCCTAAAAAAAGGGGGGTCTAATATATCAATAGGTGGGAGGAAAAAATTTTCCAACGTTTAAGACTCTTTCGATGTAGAAGGTTGTTGGAAATATCAAAAAGCTTCCTCCCGGTCCCAATACAAATATTTGATAAACAACCGAACAAAACGAGAAATACTTATACTCAATTGAATTGGGTCCCATTTATAAGTCGACTACGTATTTTAAAATATAACAAATTTTAAATAAAATATATAAATTAACATATAAATATTTATTAATCATATTGAATTGGTACATAAGTGAGATTAACAAAATCATCTATTTCATTTATATTATATTTTTTGGTACACAAATATATATACCACATTTATACAGAACAGGATAAACTTTCTTTTAAAAATTTCAAATGAAATTACATGTAAATTCGAAAACTCAGTCCGACTATGTTAAAATATATTACGAAAGTGGAAAGAACATGAAGATTTTGTAATATAATATTGAGTATTTGTACGTAAATTTTGCGCACAAAATGATATTATAAAAAGGCCATCAAGAACTTAAAAAAAAAAACAGAGAAGCTCGAGACTTGGTAAGAAGGAGATAACAAAACCGAGTTAAAGGATAAGAAAATTAGTCTTTCGAAATCTCCATTTGTATTTGTTCAAACCAAAACAGTCTGGTTTTACGATAGGTTTAGTATAGTAGTTTCTGTGTAAGTTTCATATGCAGCCGGAATACAATCACTCCGACGTGGAGATAGGAACCAGAGATCAAACATCGTACAGCGGTCCGTTGAACAAGAGGGTTGGCAGAAAAAGTGCTCGTTTCAACCTCCAGGAGCCTTCCGCCACCTCCGCCATGGAGGACTACGTGGAAATAACTCTCGACGTCAGGGAGGATTCGGTGGCGGTGCACAGCGTTAAAACAGCCGGCGTGGTCGAGGTGGAGGATCCTGAGTTTGAACTACTGGCCAAAGGCCTGGAGAAGAGGTCTTCTATTGGATCATCAGTGGTGAGAAATGCTTCGTCGAAATTTAGGCAGGTTTCCCAGGAGCTTAAGCGTTTGGCCTCGCTAACAAGACGGCCGCATCCGGTGGGGAGATTCGACAGGACGAAATCTGCAGCCGCGTATGCATTCAAGGGGCTGAAATTTATCAGTAAGACAGACGGTGGCGCCGCCTGGGCTGGGGTGGAGAAGCGGTTTGATGATCTTACGGATAAGACAAATGGGTTGCTGCCTCGTTCACTCTTTGGTGAATGCATTGGTAAGGAAATCAAGAAAGCACATCAAATCTCAACAATCAAATTCTTAAAGCTAAACCTGTGCATGATAATTTATGCAGCTTCGTCTTTCTTGTTTACACATTCATTCATTTTCTTCAAGAAACTTGTGGGGTTTATACTACGTGTAGGTATGAAAGAGTCTAAGGAATTCGCCGGCGAGCTTTTTGAAGCGCTTGGCCGGAGAAGGCACATCTCTAGCGATGGATCCATTAATAAAGGACAACTAAGAGAATATTGGGACCAAATTTCTGATCAAAGTTTCGATTCTCGGCTTCAAACTTTCTTTGACATGTAAGGATGTTTATTAATCCTGATTCTGAAACTATTAATGAATGACATTGATTTCAACGCAGGGTTGATAAAGATGCTGATGGCAGGATCACAGAAGAGGAAGTCAGGGAGGTATGAGGCTGCTTTTTTTATTTTTTGTATAAAAACTTGTACTGTGAATATAATTTTCTATTATTTGTGTTCAATGTATGTGCTTAACATTGACTTTCGTAGCTTTATATTTTCTATTATTTGTGTTCAATGATAGCTTGTATGCATTGAAACAAAATTTCCTTGCTCTTGCAGATTATTACCTTGAGTGCTTCTGCAAATAAGCTGTCAGATATTCAGAAGCAAGCAGATGAATATGCAAGACTGATCATGGAGGAACTTGACCCTAGTGGGTTCGGATATATCATGGTAACACGACACATGCACAAATTCAATTACATAAAATAAGTATAACTAAATCCAATGAAGAAAAATAACAAAATATATTCATCAAACAGATAGAAAACTTGGAGATGCTATTACTACAAGGTCCTAGCCAATCGGTCCAGGCCGGTGATAGCCGGAACTTGAGCAAAATGCTAAGTGAAAAACTTAAGCCAACTCAAGACTATTTTCTAAAGAGATGGTACAGAGATTTTAAATACTTCTTACTAGATAATTGGCAAAGAGTTTGGGTGATGGCATTATGGATTGCAATCATGGCTGGTCTTTTTGCTTACAAATATGTGCAATACAAGAATGAAGCAGTGTTTGAAGTATTGGGCCATTGTGTGTGCTTCGCCAAAGGGGCAGCCGAGACTCTAAAGCTAAACATGGCGCTAATTTTGCTTCCGGTGTGCCGTAACACCATCACTTGGCTTAGGAACAAGACTAAGCTAGGAAAGGCTGTTCCATTCGATGACAATCTCAACTTTCACAAAGTAAGTTGAACTTTTCTAGTTTTTGTCACACAAAAAATGGGGAGAGAAAATGTAATTTAGATATCATGTTCTATCAATGTTACATGTGCTATTCTATATGCTAGATTCAACATAAGGGGTCCTCATGTGGAACCATATTCACCTATAAGAAACAGATTATCTGTCATCACATATACATAAGAACTTTTTCCTAATTTAAGATTGTTTCAACTACAGCTGATTGCCATAGCAATTGCTTTGGGAGTTGGAATACATGGTATTAGCCATTTAGCATGTGATTTCCCTCGTCTTCTGCACGCGACCCCGGAAGAGTACGAGCCCATGGAGCAATTCTTCGGGGAACAACCAACAAGCTATTTGTTTTTCGTGAAGGGGTGGGAAGGAGTGACCGGAATCGTGATGGTGGTTCTAATGGCTATAGCCTTCACTTTAGCATTACCTTGGTTCAGAAGGAACAGAATAAATTTACCAAAACCTTTGGACAAACTCACAGGATTCAATGCCTTTTGGTATTCACATCACCTATTGGTTATTGTGTATAGCCTCCTCATTATTCATGGTATCAAGCTTTATTTGACACATGAATGGTACAAGAAAACGGTAAGTACTAAGACCCTTCTCTTCCTAAAAGAATTTAGTGACTTGCATTTCGTTTATCCTGGATGATGATTTAAAACATAAATACCTGCAGACATGGATGTATTTGGCTGTTCCTATCGTGCTTTATGGCGGAGAAAGGTTGATACGAGCTTTCAGGTCAAGCATCAAGGCTGTTAAGATCATAAAGGTGAAACATTACAACCCAAAATTATGAAGAATTTTTTATTTATGTCAAGATACACATATACAGAAAGGGCCATCTAAATCTCTACTACTCCGTATATTCCAAAGTTTTCTTTGGTGTTTATGGACATTTTTTGGCCATATATAGGTGGCTGACTACCCAGGAAATGTGCTTACACTTCACATGTCAAAGCCTCAAGGATTCAAATACAAAAGTGGACAATATATTTTTGTCAATTGTGCGGCTGTCTCTCCATTTGAATGGTATATATACGTACATTTAAAGTACTGCCACTCTATATAACATATTACCACAGTTTAAATAGTTTTACAGTATTAATGCATCAGAGCTTGGAAATTGAGATAATGAATGTTAGGGCTCAACTTTCTACAGGCATCCATTCTCCATTACTTCAGCTCCTAGAGATGATTATGTGAGTGTTCACATTAGGACTCTTGGTGATTGGACCAGACAACTGAAAGTTGTTTTCTCAAAGGTAAATTTCCACCGTAAAAATCATATAAAATAGTGTTCCTGCACCCAGAATCATTAACTAATCATTCCACAATGCACCGGTGAATGATCCGAAGCATTTTTATAGGAGAACAAAGTTTGTGTTTCTAGAAAAATTATACAATGACATTTGAAGATCTTTTATTAGATCGAGCTATTGCCCCCACTTGCACTACTCCCACTCCTATGAACAAACATTTTATTGCGGTATCTCCTTTGATCAAAGGCAATAGGTCCACCATGCAATGTGAGTGTCCCTTCTAATGCACCACACGTTTACCCGACTAATCTAGAACACTTTGAATTGTATGCCTTTTTAAAGAAAATGCTTATAATTTTTGTTTGCATCTACTTAGGATACCAGTCCTTCACATGTTTGTTGCTAATTGTCTCAGAATTCTCTGATCTTTGTGTAGGTCTGTCAGCCACCAACAACTGGTAAAAGTGGGCTCCTTAGGGCTGACTTCTTGCAAGGAGAGAATAATCCCAAGTAAGTCACTTTCAAATTTCAAGGCTTACTCTGTTACTCATTACATTGTATCAAGGTAACACCATAAAAACATAATAGATTAACAGTTTCAAGGAACTGAAGTAAATACCACAATGGTTGAATATATTGTTAATTTATGAAACTTGCTCATTATACAATTACTATAATAACGATAATATTGCAAATTTTTTTTGTGATTATGACAGTTTCCCCAGAGTTTTAATTGATGGTCCATATGGAGCACCAACACAGGACTACAAGAACTATGATGTGGTGCTGCTGGTTGGGCTTGGCATCGGCGCAACACCGATGATCAGTGTTGTTAAAGACATTGTGAACAATATGAAAGCAATGGAGGAGGAAGAGAATAGTTTGGAGGAGGGAAACAGAGGAGGCAACAACACTCCTCAGAATGCTAATCCTTTGACGAATAAAAGAAAGTCGGGAACAGGGAGCGGGAGACGCGACTTTAAGACAACGAGAGCTTATTTCTACTGGGTTACTAAAGAACAAGGTTCCTTTGATTGGTTTAAAGGGGTGATGAATGAAGCGGCTGAAACAGACCATAAAGGAGTGATAGAAATGCATAATTACTGTACCAGCGTGTATGAAGAGGGTGATGCTCGTTCTGCTCTAATTACTATGCTTCAATCTCTTAATCATGCTAAGAATGGAGTGGATGTCATATCAGGAACTCGGGTTAAGTCCCACTTCGCCAAACCTAATTGGCGAACGGTCTACAAACGCATTGCCCTTAATCATCCTAATGCTAGAGTTGGTGAGTTTCTATAATCTTGATACCTAGGAAGCTGCAACTGGTGATCAATAAAATATTAATCCTTATCACAATTTACAGGAGTATTTTACTGCGGGGCACCACCACCAGTGAAGGAGCTAAGACAGTTGGCCTCAGATTTTTCACACAAGACCAACACCAAATTCGAATTCCATAAAGAAAACTTTTGACCTGCTTTGTACAAAAACTATTGCCAGATTGATTTAAGCGCGTTAGGATGGACCACCACCACTAACGTTGGAGGAGGAGACTTCACATAACTAAAGTCTTTATATATTTTTAATTCCCTTTTTTTTAGAATTATATAGTTGCAGGTAACCTCACAAAGAATCATCTTTGGATCAGCAAAAGATTTTAGTGGGGGCCTATTTGATTGGCTTTGTTTCAGGCTTAAGATATGGATCCCTATAAATGTATATGAATTATTTACTTTTTTTCCAATAATAATAATAAGAGTAAGAGCCGTTTCCACATGACTTGATTTGCTCATATCTGTTAGCATAAATGCCCAGCAAGCCAAACGTTGGCCCGATGGACTTTATGGACCCAAGCCCAATTAGTTAAATCAATAACACTATAAATATAACATTCATCTTTAGGGTTGAAGAGACCATTCAATACACTCATCCTCATAGAAAAGCCGGCATCACACTAGCACTGGTGCCGGGCTTGTAGATCTGGTCAGGTTGATTGGACTCGAGGATCACCGTCATCAGATTGATTTCGTTGTTATCGGTAATCCCTTTTCGTGCATTACTTTATGATATTTCCATGTTTATATATGAATCAGGCGCGATCGACCGTCCCCGGGTCAGATCTGTTTATTGTTTTATTTCCGCTGCGTTTGGATCTGGCGCCGGGGTACGGAAACCCAACAGTGGTATCAGAGCCAGGTTGTCGCTTTGATTCATATTTTTGATGATTAATTTTATTAGATCGTTTCCAATCAAGACTAATCGTGTTTGAGATTTCGTAAATTTTTGAATCCGAAAAACATAGAAATTGGATTAAAAGAGAGTTTTAATCAAATCCATAAATCGTCCAAACCGGAACTGTTTCCGGCATCTAGTCATCGCCGGCAAGGGAGATCCGCCGACGGGATCTGAGGAGCGGCGAGCGGCGACACAAGCGGAAATCGTTCTCTGCCGCCGTGTCCACCACTTCTCGCGCAGATCTGATAAACGAGCCCGACTTGGTGGAGAAACTGTTTCTCTGTCATCTTGGCATGGCAAGCGGCGAGCGGTGGCTGTTGACCACTGCGTCGGATTGGTTGCGGCGGCGCACGGGATGGAGGCGCAAGGGTGGCGGCGGATTTCAACCCTATCCCTAAACCCTAACCCTAATTTCTGGATTTTGGGGGGAGATGAACAGTGTCGTCCGATAATTTAAAAAAAAAAAAAAATTCTAAAATCCGAAAATAGGGTAATTTTGGGGTTGAAAATTGATTTTCTAATTTTGGATCCAAATTGTTTGGAGTCCATAAATTATTTGGGTCATTTTAAATGTTTTATCCGGATATTATTTTTGAAATAATAAATCATAATACTTAATTTATTAAAAATGTGATTTTTAATTTATTAAGTGTAAAATGGAGATTTTACAATTAGTTGAAAATTTAATTAATTGAAAATTGAATGAAAAAGTTTCATTTAATTTGTTAATATTATTTTTGGCTAATATTATGATCTGAGGTAAAATAGTGATTTTACCAAGTGCTTGAAAATTTAATTAATTGGAAATTAAATGAAAATGTTTCATTTAATTTGTTAATTTTATTTTTAGATTAATATGATGATTAAAGGTAAAATATAGATTTTACCAATTAATTGAAATTGATTAAATAGAAATTAAATAAAATTGTTTTATTTAATTTATTAATTTTATTTTCAATTAATGATGCGATTGGTGGGAAACGATAGAATAAATTAATTATTGTGTTCTAAGTACATGTGATGTGATTAGTACAATTACATATGATGTAATTGTTTAGTTTAATGTTTAATTACATATGATGTTATTGCATGGTGGATGATTACGGGCCTTGACCAATGTGTTTAGGTGAATGTTTAGGTTTTTATTGTTTCATTATTATTGTGATTTTGGTTATCGGGCATGCGAGCCTGCTCTCTCTATTTTCTGATGTATCCCACCCCGTATTTGTATCCCTATTCTCTTGTTTGCACGATTTAAATGTAAAATAATTAGAATTAGTGGGAGATCGAGATTGAAGATGGAGCACCAAGAATCAAGACATGTATAATGGAAGCAAAAATGTAATAGGATTGCATTGCATACCTGCATCACCTTAGACAGACTTGTGATCCACGTATGGCTCACGTGGATCAATTAGGAAAAGGCCGTAATCGTCCATATTTATTTTTATTATGCATGTGATGTATGATAAATGTTTGTTTGTATGTTTTATCAGTACATATGACTGCATGAATAAAACATAGTTGCATGAATTCGGCAATCAAACAAACAAGTACTTGATGAGATTTGAAAATTATTAAATCCCTCTTTTGAATATGATTCAAAATATTTTAATATCAAACTGTAAAGGGAGCTCAAAGGAGTTTGTTGCTTCCTGTCTTCCATCAACAGTTAAGCCATGAGACGCTACTTGTGTCAGGTGTCTTGTCTCACCCTCGTGGGGGGCATCTGGCATGGGAAAGCTGTGTGTTTAACTGCCACTTAATTATGGATAGGGTTCTGTTAACCTTTAAGATTACTCACCCTCGTGGGGTCTTATTGGCGAACATTACCATCCGTGGGATGGGTTAGTTTGACGTGAGAAGGCATAATTGGCCTGCCTCCGTAGGGTTATGTCAATCACGAGACGAATATCTTGGGGGTTGCATATGATGCAATTGTGAGCTACCTTTAGTATCATGAGGTCGGCTGGACCCTCGCCCGGGGCTATCATGAGCTAGTTGGACTCCAAGCCCACTAAGAAAATACGATTTTCCGTTCATTTGTCATGAGGGTGACGAATTCGAAAAATTTAGTGGGAGCATTCAATAACTAAAGCCCATAGTTTTTGAATAAATTAATAATCAAACAGTTTGCATATATTTTCTGTTTATTCTCACTATTGTGATTGCCGTGAATCCGATTGCATCAATTCTCGATACAAACAAAGTAACCGCACCAAATTATTCTGATTGACTAATAATTTTAAAATAGTGCTTGCTTCTAAAAGATTGCTATATACCCTTGGTGGGAGCCTCCTGTTGAAGTGTCTCCCGGTTCGTCTCATGAAGAGATTCCCACACTTGAGAAGTGATGGGACGATGGTCTCTAGACTAGGTGTTATATGATAGTATCAATGTCACCAATGAGTTTCAACACAGATATGAGAAATTCGTTCACATTGCTGATATTTTCCAACACCTACAAATGTTGTTTGGTGAATAGACGCGATTACTGAGACTCGTGACTTCAAAAGAGCTATTTTCATTTCACATGCGAGATGGGGCTTCGGTCTATGAGCATAGTGTAAGAAAAATATCTCTTGTTGAGAAATTGGAAAATATGAATGTGACAAATCCTCATTAATTGGCTGTAGATTTGATCTTATAGTCAAAATGTTGGAAACTCATGTATCCTTGATTCAAAGGAGAAACGTGTTCTTCTTATTGAATCTTCTACCAATGGTATTTCAAGGATAAAGAAGAGGAAGGGAAATGATTCCCAACCTCAAAAGACGAAAAATGATATAGTAGCAACTATGAAAGGAGAGGCATCTATGTTTTCACTGCTGGTCACTGGCGCAAAATTGTAAGGAATACCTAGACTAGAAGCGTTCTAGAAAGGGTATGTTTTATATTAAAATTAAATGTTTCTATTGGTTCTACTTCTTTGGTATATGATGTCAGTTGTGCTCGCATTTTTGCAAAGAGTTGCATGTGATGTGAAGAAGTAGAGAGCCCTAGGAAGGTGAACCTACCTGAGGCTAAGCATTGTAGCAAGAGTTGTTGCAATGGCTGTTTGAAACATTTATTTAATATAAAATCTTGAACTGGTTAGGAACTGGTTTGAGCAATTATTTATTTGTTCTAGATTTAATCATGAACATTGTTCCTATTTTGATAGAGAATGATATTCTTTTAAATATGCGAATGTGATTTGCATTATTTTTAAGAATGCATGTTTTATTGAATCTGGTGAACTTATGAATGATTCGTATGATTATATTCAAAGAATATAAAAAGAATGATAACTTAAATCCAACATATATTTAGCATGTGCTGAATGTCCATTGAATCTGATTCATATGGACGTATGTGGAGCACTAAATGTTAGTGCAAGATGATGTTGAGTTATCTTAAAGAGAATGTGATTCTCTCTGAGTAACTCTCTAAAGTTACATATTTGTTGAATATAATTCATACCAATGCAGTGACCAAAACTCCATATACGATATGGATTGAAAAATAATCCAAATTTATATTTTGAGATTGTTCTGCTTATGTGAAGCAGCCAGTGGGAGATGAGTTGGATAGTTGATCCATCTTATGTTATGTTGTGGAAATTTATATTATCAATTGCAGGCAAAGAGTTGTTTCGCAAGTGCAATTGTGACATCCCCGAAATGGTTAATTGCATTTGGGCAATAATTGTGCTTATATGATTAATTATGTGGTAATTAATTATGCATTGGATTTATTTATTTACCTTATGGAAATGCATGGTCATGTGGATAGGGTGACCCGGGGTTGCATTTCAGGGTGCATGTGGTGCATGTTGGGTAAATTGTTGGGAGCATGATTTATTTGCCTTTGGTAGCAATTGATTAGAAATCATGTGTTTAATTGATATTTGGTGCATTATGAGTAAATGCTTTGAAAAATATCATGTTGGGGTGTTTTATACACCATGGAATATTTTGGTATGCTTTTAATTAATTAAACCCAACACTTTTATACCCAACCCCACCTCATCCAAATCACTTTCACTTTACCAAATCAACTTCCAACAAACCCTTCCCCTCCATTTTCGTTCTTGAGCTTTGGGGTAAAGAGAAGTCCTTGCAAAATCTTATTTTGTGGAGATTGTTGGGTAATTTGAGGTCCCCAAGAGGTATGGATACCTCATGGTTAATTTTGTAAGGTTTTGTTTGAGTTTGGTATGTTTTTGAAGGATTTTGAAATGGGTTTTTGTTGGGTTGTTGTGGGTTTGGTTAATGGTTGGATTTATACTTGTTTTGAAGTATATTTTGGTGGTTTATATTGGTTAGATGTTGTTGGTTTGCTTGGTTAAGTGTTGGTATGGATTGGAAGAAATTTTGGGAACAAAAATGGTGAAAAACGCATGTCTGTGCGAGGCGATCGATCGCCTGAAAAGAGGCGACCGATCGCCAAGAGACAGTGGCATTTTTACGGGTTAGGCGATCGATCGCCTAAAATGGGGCGACCGATCGCCGAGAGGCAGTGGCCAAATCAAAGGAATGGCGATCGATCGCCATGTTTGAGGCGACCGATCGCCGCAATGGAAATTTTGAGGCGACCGATCGCCTGGGTGAAGCGATCGATCGCCGCCAGTGGATTTTTGAGAAATGATTTATTTTGTCAAATTTTTGGTATTTGGCTATTATTTGGCTTCTAATATGGGGTTGTGTGATTGTGTAGAACCATCCCAGGTAGCAACACAACCGAGGAACTGAAGCCATATCAAATCCACTTTTGGAAAGGTACGTAGTGGACGTACGGGCACCCCAACGGTACATGTATCTTATATACTTATTGTTATGCATTGTGGATGCAAGTATATATGTGGTATTGCATAGTGGATGCAAATACATGTTATGCATGATGTTTATAGATGCATATGATTATTGGTGCATATCCCATGAGTCGTGGTCATCCCTTGATGATTTTAATGCTTGCCGCTATTTGGTTTGGTTCCGCTAAATGTGAAGCGAGGGGTGGGAGCGCCGCATGTCACATTTGAGCGTGGTTATCATATAGGACGAGGCAAGGGTATTTGCCGCTCAATGAGAGGCGAGGGGTGGGAGTCCCGCAGTCCATTGAAGCGAGGTTATCCTATGCCGTCTATATGTAAATAAGCGAGGGGCATTAAAATACATTGTGATGGACAGACTAGGGATTGGTGATCAGTATTTGGTATTGATGAAATGGTATATGTTCATGACATGTTTAGACCATTAAAAATAATCTATTGATTATACTCATGAGTTATGGTACAGGGACAACCAAATGGGAAGCGTTTGAAATGCATGGGGAAACAGGAAGTGTTTTATTATGATTATGCATTTACGCTTTATCTTCATATTGTGTTGAATATGAATGATTATTATTGCTCATGTTTGGGGGTTGTCCTTGTAGGTACACGTTGGCATGATAGAAGGGCTAGACGGGTTGAGATGGTGAGCTTTTGAGGATGCTCTTGAGACTATGAAGGACAGATTATTTGGATAGTATCTACTCTAGGAGTAGTATAAAACTATAATTGAACATTCATTGATTGGAATGTAATTAATCTTTTTGGTAGTCCTTATTTTTGGCATGTAATGCTTAAGTTCATAAACTCAACACGTTCTTTTACACTCTGATCATTTATATTAGCTCTATTATGCCTTGATTCCGCACTTAAGGATTAGGGTCCTTACATTAGTGGTATCAGAGCAGTGGTTAGAGAACCCGGGAACGAGTGAAGGGTAGCCTTAGCATGTTTGGCTAGGTGCTTACATTTGAAGCATGTTTATGCATGTGGTGCATATTAATGTATATCATGTTATACTAACGTGGTTATTCTCATTCCTGTTATCTAACGGCATAACATATATACTGCTTTGGAATTGTTGTTAACATTTGTATTACAGCATGGCTGCTAATGAGGAGGTTGGAGATATTGGTAGTGTGAACGCAAGCGTCGGTCAAGTGAACCCTCTACCTCCACCGGCCGTAGGCATGGAACCAGTGGTTCAGTTATTGCTACCGGGTGAGATTAGCTTGACTCAGTTTCTGTCTTATCATCCGCCCCGGTTTGAGGGGACAGAGTCCGGAGAAGAGGCTGAAGAGTGGTTGGAAAGACTTGAGCAGATCTTTGTATCGGCTCCTTGTGCTGTGACAGCTTGGCTGAGGCTGGCGGAGTTTCAATTAGCCAAGAAACCTCTGATGTGGTGGAGGAGCACAGTAATGGAAATGAGAGCACTGGGTACTTTGATCGACTGGACACTCTTCAGGACTAGGTTTCTGAACCGGTACTTCTCCGCAGGAGCAAGACAGACAAAGGAGGACGAGTTTACAAGTCTGAAGCAGGGGAACATGACAGTGGCAGACTATGCCACACGGTACTCTTCATTGCTGAGGTACGTTCCCCACATTGCCACCAGTGGGCACGCTAAGATGAGGAATTTTATGAAGGGGTTGCGACCGGAGCTCTATGACCGGGTTATCACTAATAACCCAACCTCTTTTGATGACGCTCTCACAAGGGCGGAGCTTGCTGAGCTAGGAGTGGGAGCTTACGCTATGCCACCACCGGTACCGCAACAGAGGCAGACCAATGATAGTTTGAGGCCTCGGGGTGAGCCATTTAAACCCCGTGGTGCCTCTTCATCTTCACGGTATGGTGGAAAGAAATACTTTGGTCAGAAACAGGATAACAAGAAGGGCAATTGGTCGGCCAATCGAGGGTCTTCACAAGGGGATAGGCCTGGAGAGCCGAGGTGCAACAATTGTGGAGGGCCACATTCTTCAAACAAGTGTCCTGCATGTTATGTCTGTGGCAAGATGGGCCACATCGCTCGGTATTGCCCCACACGGGGAGGACAGTCTGAGTTTCAGGGCAACAGGCCGAGGTTTGAGGATAGGACAGTGCAGCAGAGGCAGCAGTTTGGGCCTCGACCATCGGGAGGTCAGACAGTAGGACCGCCCCAGGGACAGGTGTATGCACTGACCAGGGAGCAGGCTCAGGCAGCCCCAGAGGAGGTGATCGCCGGTACGTGTCATTTATTTACGTACCCTGCTTTTATTTTGATCGATACAGGTGCCTCCCATTCTTTTGTATCGGTGGGTTTTGTGGAAAGACACCATATGCGCACGTCTTCCTTACCCACGCCTCTCCTTGTCTCGACACCCACTGGAAGAAATGTTGTTGCTGATCAGTTTATGGCAGACTGCCTCATTTATTTGAGGGCAACGAGTTGAAGGCAGACTTGATCATATTGGGCATGTCAGACTTCGACTGCATCTTGGGTATTGATGTTCTGAACAGATATCAGGCAGTGGTAGATTGCCGGCAGAGGACAGTGAAGTTCAGACCTGAGTTGGGCAGTCAGTGGACTTTCTATGGCAACGGTTCTCGTGCGAAGATTCCGTTGATTTCAGCGATCAAGATGACTCAGTTGTTGGAACGTGGACACACGGGCTATCTTATCTATGCCGTGGACACGTCTGGAAAGGATAAGGAACTAAGAGTTGAGGATGTGTCAGTGGTAGCAGAGTTTGCTGATGTATTTCCAGAAGAGATCCCAGGATTCCCACCGGCTAGGGAAGTTGAGTTTGGGATCGAGTTGTTGCCAGGGACATCCGCTATCTCTCGTGCACCTTATAGGATGGCACCGGCTGAGTTGAGAGAGTTGAAAGAACAGTTGCAGGATCTCTTGGACAAGGGATATATACGCCCGAGCGTGTCGCCATGGGGCGCACCAGTTCTCTTTGTGAAGAAGAAGGACGGTTCGATGCGGTTGTGTATCGATTACCGGCAGCTGAATAAGGCTACAGTGAAGAACAAGTATCCTCTTCCAAGGATCGACGATCTGTTTGATCAGTTGCAAGGTACCATGGTGTATAGCAAGATTGATTTGAGATCCGGGTATCATCAGATTCGGGTCAGAGAGGAAGATGTGCAGAAGACAGCGTTCCGGACCCGATATGGACATTATGAGTTCCTAGTGATGCCGTTCGGCGTGACGAATGCTCCAGCAGTCTTCATGAGTCTGATGAACAGAGTGTTTCAGCAGTATCTTGATCAATTCGTCATTGTGTTTATTGACGATATTCTTATCTACTCCCGGAGTGAGGAAGAGCATGTGAAACACTTAAGGACAGTGCTTCAGATTCTCAGAGAGCATCAGTTGTATGCTAAGCTCAGTAAGTGTGAGTTTTGGCTGAGCAGTGTAGTGTTTCTGGGGCATGTCATATCGAGCAGTGGGATATCTGTAGATCCCAAGAAGATTGAGGCTGTGATGGAGTGGGCTGCCCCCACTTCTGTGCCTGAGATCCGGAGTTTTCTGGGCTTGGCCGGGTATTATCGACGCTTTGTCGAGGGCTTTTCTAAGATTGCCAAGCCGCTGACCCAGTTGACTCAGAAGGGAGTGCCTTTCTTTTGGTCAGAAGCTTGTGAGGAGAGCTTCCAGGAGTTAAAGCACCGGTTGACGACGGCGCCAGTGTTAGTGATCCCTACGGAGAACTCCAGATTTGTTCTGTATACTGATGCATCACTGCAGGGCCTTGGGTGTGTTCTGATGCAAGATAAGCATGTGGTAGCTTATGCATCGAGGCAGTTGAAGCCGCATGAGACCAGATATCCAGTTCATGACTTGGAATTGGCGGCTATCATCTTCGCCCTGAAGATTTGGAGGCATTACTTATATGGTACTTCATTCACCATATACACGGATCACAAGAGCCTCAAGTTTTTATTCACTCAGGCAGAGCTGAACATGAGGCAGAGGAGATGGATGGACCTACTCAAGGACTATGATTGCGAGATAGAGTACCATCCGGGGAAAGCTAATTTGACAGCAGACGCTTTGAGCCGGAAAGTGAGGAGTTCTGCTGAGGACGTCATTCATTTGTCTGCTATGATGACCTCCTATTGTCATTTGGGCTATGATTTGGACATTGATGCATCGCCTGTGTATGTATCGACTCTGTTAGCCGAGCCAGACATCTATGAGAACATCAGGAGAGCTCAGAGATCAGATGATGAGGTTCAGAGGTGGTTATCTTTAGTACATCTTGGTCAGCCAACGAAGTTCAGAGTGGCCGATGACGGGTCTTTGAGATTGGGTGACCGTTGGGTGGTTCCGAGTACGCCGTAGTTGCGTAAAGGGATCTTGGAGCGAGCTCATAGTAGCAGACTTAGCATCCACCCAGGCGGGAAGAAGATATACAAAGATCTGCGTGGTCAGTTTTGGTGGAAGAGAATGAAGTCTGATGTCGTCGCTTTTGTGAAGAGGTGTTTGATCTGCCAGCAGGTTAAGGCAGAGAGGCAGAGACCTGGCGGCGAGTTGAGAAGCTTGGAGATACCGAAGTGGAAGTGGGAGCACATTTCCATGGACTTCGTGACTCATTTGCCGAGGAGTGCTTCAGGCTTCGATGCTATTTGGGTGATCGTGGATCGATTGACTAAGGTAGCCCACTTTATTCCCTATAGCATGACTTTCACATTTTTGAGGATGGCGCAGTTGTATATTAGAGATGTGGTGAGATTGCATGGGATCCCCGTTTCCATAGTGTCAGATCGAGATCCGCGATTCACATCTCATTTCTGGGAAGGCCTTCAGTCAGCCTTGGGAACTGAAGTCAGATTGAGTACTGCTTATCATCCTCAAACGGATGGACAGACCGAGCGCACTATTCAGACGCTCGAGGACATGTTAAGAGCTTGTGTTTTGGAGTTCGATGCCTCTTGGCAGGATTCAGTGCCTTTGGTAGAGTTTTCGTATAACAATAGCTACCAGGCGAGTATTCAGATGGCTCCGTTTGAAGCTCTTTATGGCAGACGGTGTAGATCACCCTTGTGTTGGGATGATTTGGACCGCAAATCGGTCGGAGGACCGGAATTGATTCGGGAGATGGAAGAGAAGATAAAGACGATAAGGCAGAAAATGAAAGCGGCCCAGGACAGACAGGCAGCTTATGCAAATAAACGGCGGAGACCGTTGGAATTTCAGTTGGGAGATAAGGTCTTTTTGAAGATCCGCCTTTCAGAGGCGTTGTGCGATTTGGGATGCGCGGGAAACTGTCTCTGAGGTATGTTGGACCGTACGAGATTTTGCAGCGCATTGGCACCTTAGCTTACCGACTGGCCTTGCCGCCTTCTTTATCTGGTATACATGATGTGTTTCATGTATCTATGCTGCGGAAGTATGAGCCGGATCCGTCGCATGTTTTACAGCCTTCCGAAGTTCAGTTGGAATCCGATGTGTCTTATGTGGAACGGCCTGTCAGAATTCTGGATCGAGCAGACCGTAGACTTCGGAACAAAGTGATACCTATGATCAAGGTTCAGTGGGATCGCAGGGGTGTCGAGGAGGCTACGTGGGAGACGGAGCGGCATATGGTGCAGCACTACCCGAAACTATTCTCTGGTATGAGTATATGTTTAGTTTCTTTTGGGGTAAGTGCATGTGATTTCGAGGACGAAATCTTATAAGTAGGGGAGTATTGTGACATCCCCGAAATGGTTAATTGCATTTGGGCAATAATTGTGCTTATATGATTAATTATGTGGTAATTAATTATGCATTGGATTTATTTATTTACCTTATGAAAATGCATGGTCATGTGGATAGGGTGACCCGGGGTTGCATTTCAGGGTGCATGTGGTGCATGTTGGGTAAATTGTTGGGAGCATGATTTATTTGCCTTTGGTAGCAATTGATTAGAAATCATGTGTTTAATTGATATGTGGTGCATTATGAGTAAATGCTTTGAAAAATATCATGTTGGGGTGTTTTATACACCATGGAATATTTTGGTATGCTTTTAATTAATTAAACCCAACACTTTTATACCCAACCCCACCTCATCCAAATCACTTTCACTTTACCAAATCAACTTCCAACAAACCCTTCCCCTCCATTTTCGTTCTTGAGCTTTGGGGTAAAGAGAAGTCCTTGCAAAATCTTATTTTGTGGAGATTGTTGGGTGATTTGAGGTCCCCAAGAGGTATGGATACCTCATGGTTAATTTTGTAAGGTTTTGTTTGAGTTTGGTATGTTTTTGAAGGATTTTGAAATGAGTTTTTGTTGGGTTGTTGTGGGTTTGGTTAATGGTTGGATTTATACTTGTTTTGAAGTATATTTTGGTGGTTTATATTGGTTATATGTTGTTGGTTTGCTTTGTTAAGTGTTGGTATGGATTGGAAGAAATTTTGGGAACAAAAATGGTGAAAAACGCATGTCTGTGCGAGGCGATCGATCGCCTGAAAAGAGGCGACCGATCGCCAAGAGACAGTGGCATTTTTACGGGTTAGGCGATCGATCGCCTAAAATGGGCGACCGATCGCCGAGAGGCAGTGGCCAAATCAAAGGAATGGCGATCGATCGCCATGTTTGAGGCGACCGATCGCCGCAATGGAAATTTTGAGGCGACCGATCGCCTGGGTGAAGCGATCGATCGCCGCCAGTGGATTTTTGAGAAATGATTTATTTTGTCAAATTTTTGGTATTTGGCTATTATTTGGCTTCTAATATGGGGTTGTGTGATTGTGTAGAACCATCCCAGGTAGCAACACAACCGAGGAACTGAAGCCATATCAAATCCACTTTTGGAAAGGTACGTAGTGGACGTACGGGCACCCCAACGGTACATGTATCTTATATACTTATTGTTATGCATTGTGGATGCAAGTATATATGTGGTATTGCATAGTGGATGAAAATACATGTTATGCATGATGTTTATAGATGCATATGATTATTGGTGCATATCCCATGAGTCGTGGTCATCCCTTGATGATTTTAATGCTTGCCGCTATTTGGTTTGGTTCCGCTAAATGTGAAGCGAGGGGTGGGAGCGCCGCATGTCACATTTGAGCGTGGTTATCATATAGGACGAGGAAAGGGTATTTGCCGCTCAATGAGAGGCGAGGGGTGGGAGTCCCGCAGTCCATTGAAGCGAGGTTATCCTATGCCGTCTATATGTAAATAAGCGAGGGGCATTAAAATACATTGTGATGGACAGACTAGGGATTGGTGATCAGTATTTGGTATTGATGAAATGGTATATGTTCATGACATGTTTAGACCATTAAAAATAATCTATTGATTATACTCATGAGTTATGGTACAGGGACAACCAAATGGGAAGCGTTTGAAATGCATGGGGAAACAGGAAGTGTTTTATTATGATTATGCATTTACGCTTTATCTTCATATTGTGTTGAATATGAATGATTATTATTGCTCATGTTTGGGGGTTGTCCTTGTAGGTACACGTTTGGCATGATAGAAGGGCTAGACGGGTTGAGATGGTGAGCTTTTGAGGATGCTCTTGAGACTATGAAGGACAGGATTATTTGGATAGTATCTACTCTAGGAGTAGTATAAAACTATAATTGAACATTCATTGATTGGAATGTAATTAATCTTTTTGGTAGTCCTTATTTTTGGCATGTAATGCTTAAGTTCATAAACTCAACACGTTCTTTTACACTCTGATCATTTATATTAGCTCTATTATGCCTTGATTCCGCACTTAAGGATTAGGGTCCTTACAGCAATTTTTCTAGAGAAAATGTTTCTATTAGAAAGGATGACAACATAATATAACTTGAAAGGGTTCAAGAACCACAAACCACTAGAAAAGTGAAAACGGTGAAATTAATTGAGTCAATCATAACCTTTGATTTACACGCACGAAGGAGATTTGAAAATGTTTCAAGAACTCCTGATAAATTTAATTTACTCATAGAAAGTAGTCAAAATGATTTTGACCATGGATGTGATCCTAGAACTTTCAAGGAGACGATGTTGGACATCGTTTTGGGATATTGGCGAGATGCCGTGAAATTTGAAATAGACTCCATGTACTCCAATAAGGTATGGGCCTTAGTAGATCCTCTTTGGGAATTGTTCTCAATGGCTGCATGGATTTACAAGTGAAAGCTTGGAGTGGATGGGAAGGTAGTGACCTTCAAAGCTTGACTGATGAGAAACAGTTATTCTCATAGGCAAAGAGTTGTTTATGAGAAAATTTTCATCGGTTATGATGCTATAGTCTATTTAGATTTTATTAGTTATATCTTTATATTATGAATATGAGATATGAGTAATGGATGTGAACACAACATTTCTCAGTGGTGGCAATGAGGTAGAAATGTAGCAGCCAAATGTGTTTACAACTTCTTGGAGTGAGAAAAATGTTTTCAAACTCCAGAGGTCCATTTATGGGCCTAAGAAGGCATCTCGAAGTTTGAACTTCCGTTTTGATAACATCATCAAAGTGTTTGGTTTTGTTAAAAATCCGGAAGTGACATGTGTGTGCAAAAGGGTTAGTGGGAGCATGGTTACATTTGTGATGCTTTAAGTTGATTATATCATGCTCATTATGAATGGTATTGGATTAATCAATTAAAGCATGATTATCTACTAATTTCTCCATGAAAGATTTGGGAGAAGCATCCTACGTACTTAGCGTAAGGATCTATAGGGATAGATCTAAAGGATGTTTGAGATCTCTCAATCTACGTACATAAACACTGTGCAAAAGAGTTTGACATGGAATAGCCGAAAAAGGAGTTACTTCCCAATATGTCATAGTATTCATCTCTCGAGTCAATGAGTCTTAAAATTGATGAGGAGAGAGAAAAGATGATATTGGTACCTTATGTTTCGACTTTTAATAGAATAATGTATGCTATTTTATGTACTTGGCCTGATGTATGTTCTTAGAGTAATGAACAGACATCAGAGAGATCCCGGTGAAGGTCACTGGAAAACTGTGAAAATAATCCTCAAGTTCTTATGAAGAACTTATGATATGTTTATGGTTTTTGGATCTGTAAGTGGAGAAATAAAAGTTGAAGGCTAAGCTGATGCTAGTTTTTAATTTGGATGTAGATGATATCATATCGATGTTCGAATTTGTATTTAAGCTCAATGATGGTGATGTCTCTTGGAAACGTTCCAAGCAAGACACCACATTGGATTCCACCACTGAAGTTGAATACATTGCAGCATACGATGCAGCAAAGAGGCAGTTTGGATAAGAAATTTCATCCAAGAGTTGGGTGTAATTTCTAGTGCAGTTGACACAGTCTCTGTGTACTGTGACAACATTTGAGCTATTATGAATAGCCAAGATCTCATCTGGATCCAAACATATATTGAGAAAATACTATCTAATGAGACAGATGGTAGACGCGACATTATTATCGAGAGAATCGCTTCAACAGAAAAATATAGTGAATCCCTGACAAAGCATTTACAATGATTGGTGTCTGATAGACATCTTGGGAAGATGGTCTTAAGACACATGAGTAGTTGGCTTTGGGAAAGTGAAAGATATTGTTGTCATACATGATTAAGTAAATCAATAGTTGATTGATTGTACTTATAATCTTATTATGACAAATCTTTGTTTGAATATTAATATATATGGCACTTCTTCATCTGTTTACCCATGCATCTTGATGCATTGATGAAGTCCTTGAGATTGCTATAGTCCATGGAATGTGGTTACGCATATGATGGTGACCATGAAATACATTCTCGACTGCGATTTCTAAATGTTCCTGGTCGATGAGCCTTCGAGAATGGGATATCGATATATGCTCGTTAGAGACTGGTATTCATGATGTGTCTAGTGTAGTGCGCCGCGTTTCATCGGCGTTGGCTTGGAGAAGTCAGCACACATGAATAGGTGCTCATTAGGAATGAGTTCACTGAACGACCCTACTCGGAATTCTATAAGTGGTTACCATTTGTCGAGTATAGAATTTCTAGTCATAGTTGTGCACCATTACTCCTCATGACCCGAGGCGTCATTGAGGTCTTGATAGATAGCTGTGTACTTTGATTTAATGACTGATCACATGTGGGTCATAAAGTCATTATTTTGGGTATTCAGTGATGCTGTCAGAGGCCTATGATTGTCGTTGGGGATTCACCACTGGTCTTGATGAACCAGGATGTCCTATGTGTTTTTCTATATATGATTCGAGGAATCTCTGGCCAGAGTGGGTAGTGCTTGTGAAAAATGAGTTTTTCATATACGCACACAAGGAATCATATAACGTGAAACAAATACATAGTTATTGAAATCATAATGGGTCTCGATCAACCAATGCCCTGGATTCAATCGGGACATATTGAGTGAAAGGAATGTACTGCACGCTAACTATGGCTGACAGGTTCTCGTACGTTGCTAGTCATTTGTATCTAGGTCTTCGTGAAGCGCAGATGCTAGGCGCTACCCATGATCGGTAGGTTGTTGCTGGAATTATATTTCGGTAATTGTCTATTAAAGGAGTTTAATTGACAATGGGGCATTTAGGGTAAGCCCAAAAGAAGTTGCTTGACTTCTAAAATCACAAAGGTTGTGATCCTACTGCTATGATACACTTGAGCCTCGTTGGGTCACAATCAACCGGCCACCGATCTATTGATGAGAATTGAGACTTAAATGTTAAGTGCTCAAATTGAGTGATTTAGAAAAGATGAATTTAATTTTTGAAAGCTCCTCCCTTTAATGGAGTTTCTATATTTGAAAATGTTTCATTTATAGAAAGTTCTAAAATTAAAACGTTTGATATATTTATGTCTCATAAATATGTACATTAGTAGTACATCAAGTTATTCAATTGGATTGAGTTACTTGGATTATGAGTTCGGAGTTTTGTGTTGGCTTTTGGGCAAGTGGGAGATTGTTAGCATAAATGCCCAGCAAGCCAAACGTTGGCCCGATGGACTTTATGGACCCAAGCCCAATTAGTTAAATCAATAACACTATAAATATAACATTCATCTTTAGGGTTGAAGAGACCATTCAATACACTCATCCTCATAGAAAAGCCGGCATCACACTAGCACTGGTGCCGGGCTTGTAGATCTGGTCAGGTTGATTGGACTCGAGGATCACCGTCATCAGATTGATTTCGCTGTTATCGGTAATCCCTTTTCGTGCATTACTTTATGATATTTCCATGTTTATATATGAATCAGGCGCGATCGACCGTCCCCGGGTCAGATCTGTTTATTGTTTTATTTCCGCTGCGTTTGGATCTGGCGCCGGGGTACGGAAACCCAACAATATCTCCATGGACGTATCATTTCATCCTATTTATGTTTGTCAAAACTGCTGGTTTGACCTTGGAAATTTGTTTTGAGTCTCACTAATGCCTTCACATGTGATATCTGAAATCTCAGTTAAGACTTAAGACTCACTTTAATCTGGCAGCCTTCAACTAATGGACTCCAGGTAACGTAAGATCGAAATGGGATGTGATAACTAAATAAAAGATTGGACAATGTAGAGCAACACAGCATGGGAAGAAGTTACAACAAAATTTTATTAAATCAACTTTTGCAGAGTAGTTAGGCAGCATTGACTATCTGGAATAATGCATCACTCTGCATCGGTATTTCCAATTTCACAAGTTTCTTCCTCTCTTTTTTCTCTTCAGCATTCCAAGCTCTCATGATTTCAGCTATAGTTTAGTATGTTTGGATTGAGTCCGGTGAAAAAAGAAACGAGAAATTTCCATGTTAAGGAGAGTCAAAGGTTCACAACTTATGCATCTTTTTAGGATAACAGTCAACTTGTTGAAATTTTGATAGTTCATAGCATCCCCCTCTATCATGTTAGGGATATAAATGTAAATACGAATTTTAAGTAGGGACATAAAAGTAATTTAATCATGCCCAACATGGGAAATGAATGAGCAATCAATAGTACATTGTGGGGAATCAATGGGAAAAATTAGATGATCGATTAATTACCCTCTAATCTTAATTATATTTTCTAATTCTTTGATTGGTTTTCATTTTAGGATTGAAATGGTGGAGTACTTTTCATGCTTCTAATATTGAGTTGTCAAGAGTTTTATTTAGTATCTCATTTTTCATTTAAATTTCAAGTTAATTAGTCATGATGTATCATAATTATACTTTTTAATTCTTAAATTTGCTGATAATATACATATATATTTTTAGTTCTTTAATCAGTTGATTTCAGTTCAGAAACAAAAGGTGGACTTTCATGCTAATAATTATCATTGAACACCTCATATACCTATTTTTCACACATTTCTCTACTAATGTAGTTAGTTACCAAACTTATATCAAAATGTATTTGAAACTTGTAATGTTAGGCATTGGTGTCGGCTTCAAAGAAAATTATAGGATAATCACAAAAAGAGTATAATATATAAATTTCAAGTTTTTGCAAGTCTCGAGCTTCTTTTCTTTTTACAGTTACCATTATTTATTAATACCACGTTATTTTTATCTAAAAGAAATATAAAATTAATAGATATCAAATAAAGCTAATATAGCAACTCAAAAGTTGGAACATGATTTGCTACTTAATTCAATTACGCATAAATTAAGAAACTCAAGTTGTATACAACAACTACAAAATAAGAAGACAAGTTTCGAACTTGGCTTGACATTAACTTTTCAATGGCCACTTGAATAAAACATTAAAATGGTTCAAAAATGCGTAGTATGGTATATTACTGGGATCGAATTCAGGACCTCTCCCATTAAGGAAGAGGGTTGGTGCCACTTCATCCAGGAGGGGGTGGCGTAGCGTGGTGCATGTCGGATCAAGAAACCGTGACATTTCATGTATGGTTTGTAGCATTTGGATGGCACGCACTAGTAAACTATTTGAACATTTTGAACCTTGTATTATGTAATGTTCAAGAAGATACAAATATATGTATTTTACTTCTTGATTTTATCCTTCTAACATACTTTATTTAGATGTAACGATTAGCTAAGATTTACTTGTATTTATTACTTTTGACCTTATTGTCAATGAAAACATATAAATTTTTATTACTATTTATGTTAAACCTTCGTTTTAATTAAGAATTGCATGTTATAATAATAAATCATATAGGTAATAAAAGGAGTTTATTCAAAAATTATTGTAGCCGAACTCGACAACATTCATAGTGATAATCATTATAAGCAGGTGGTGCACGTCGTATAAAAAATAGATGCATACATAAAAGAGGAAATTGTATAAATGTATCGCTTTCCAAAACATCTTTCAACTAAATCTTCTAAAAAAATATTCTTTCAACTAAATATAAACTTATTTCAAATAAGTCTATTTATTAATCCCTAATCTAATTAGTCCATTAATCATGACTAAAATACTCATGTTTTATTCTACCATCATCTTCTTTTATTACGTCAACTCCACTTATATATATATATATATATATATATATATATATATATATATATATATATATATATATATATATCATCACAATTCAAGAAAACTCACTAAGATCACCGAAAGTAGTCAACTTGCCGCCGTAGAATCAACTGAAAATCTTAAAAAAGCCTCATGATCGGCAGCCTGTTTGAGGAAATTCTTCCTTTGCCATCATTGTACAGCTTCGTCAACTCCTCCGGCGTCGTCGCCACGTCCATCCCAAATGGGTCTCCAGCAACCGCATCGACTTGAAGCCACGGCGGAGCTCCGACCTCGACAATATCTTCCTACTGTTAACAATTTGTTTACTGTTATTTATTCAAGGGACTTGGTTTATGCAAGGGACTTGATAGATCTATCAACAAATCACAAATCAGTCGCATGAGATTTCTTCAATTTGATTTTTAGCAGAGATTTCTTCAATTTGATTTTTATCAGAGTCATATGTTTTTGGTATTGAAGGGATAAGAGTTTGAAATCGCTTTCTGTTTCAAAAAAAAAAAAAACTGTGGAAGACAATGAAGCGAGCTTAGTTTTACCAAAAATGGATTTGTTGGAGGAGATACCATTATTGAAAAGAAAGTTGTCTTCTTCATCAAAAAGTGCATATAAAAATTTACTCATGTGATGCATGTAAAATTTATTCGTACGGTGCATGTAAAAATGAGTCGTGCCGTGCATGTAAAAATGAGTCGTGCGGTGGCATGTAAAAATTTACCCGTACGGTGCATATAGAAATTACTCATGCGGTGCATGTAAAAATGAGTCATGCGATGCATGTAAAAATAAGTCAAGTGCATATAAATTTACTCATGCGGTGCATGTAAAAACGAGTCAGGTGCAAAATGTTTTTATAAGTGGGGTTAATTTGGTCATTGTATTCAAAAATGGATTTAGTTATAAGAACTTTTTTTATGATTGAGCCGAAAAATCTCTTACTTAATAGTCCCGGCCCGAAATTTTACCTAAATAAAATCCAAGCATGCCCCAATCAGCTTCATCTCAATAAATACTCTTATACACAAGTCATACAAATCTAAAAAGGGCAAAAAAAAAAAAAGGGTGATCTAGCAAAAGGCTGGCAGTGCATATCTTCTCACCAAATTCCCTAATAATTCCGTCCGAGGGCTGATAACTGAAATCGGTAATGCCATCTTAGCTTCCTAATTGTCACGCCTTGTGCTCCTACGCCGTGGAGCAGCAGCTGCAGAAGCATCGTCGTCCTGCTCTTCCTTTTCCTCCGAGGTCGCTTGATCGTTTGAGGTTCCAACAACATCCGTCTTCTTGGCCTCCTCACTTAATTTAGCCTAAAATTCAACAATCAATTCATACACAAGTAAAAGATATATTAGCAAATAAGAGAAGCGCATGAGCAATAAACAAATTGATTATGCAGCCATTAATTGCATCAACCCACATGCTTCTTTCCACCGGAATATGAGTTTCAATAAAAAACTGTGAAGATTAAGACAATAATGGAAACGAGAACTCCAATTGTGAGGTTTGGTTGTTTCTCGGCCTTCTCGAGCAGGTCCTGCGTAGATAAGAACCTAGTCTTAGAAATCTGCAACAGAGGGAACTAATTTCCAATAAATAGGGGACTTACCAAGACTTTGACTTTGTGCTTACCCAAGAAGGGGAGATCGGCAGCTTTGTAAAGGTAGTCAAACACAACTTTCTGAAATAATTGCCAGGAGAAATCTCAGCTTAAGACCAGTATCTAGGAGCAAGAAAATCGTTAAAGACGGAAATATGGTGACTCTATAATTACCTGGAGCCCCTTGAGACCTTCTGAACTAGTAGGTTCCTCAGCCTTTTGTTTCTCTTTCTCTACCTCAAATTTTGGCTTCCATGCAGTTTCCCGATACAATTTTGCAACTTTTTCATCAGAGGCTATCAGAATATTGTCAAACAATATACCATCTTGCATTGTCCAAATCTCAATTCCAATTGCTGCAATTGGATCAAAGTTTGGTTTCTCCACTTCAAAGTACTCTGGGTTTTCAATTAGCTGTGCCTTCCAAATACCCTTGTAGTTAGGGTTCTCAATGAGCGGAGGCTGCCATTTCCCCTTGTAAGCAGGATTCGTCTTCATAGGCTTCTTCCACTCACCACATCCAGGAGCCTCTGCACATTTGGGGTTGTCAATTTTCGGCGACTCCCATTCACCATCCTCTTCATCGTCCCAATCTTCTGGTTTAGTTGCTTCGGGATCATCAACCTCCTCAGGTTCATCATCCAACCAACCTTCAGGCTTCTCAGCTTCTTCATCTTCAATTTCCATTGGAGCGTCCTCATCCCAATCATCTGGTTTACTGGCTTCTGGGTCTGGGATTTTCGCCCTCTCATCCCAATCCTCAGGTTTCTTGTCATCAGGATCTGGGATAGTCTTTGGGGGGATGAGTGATGGTTCAAAGTCTTCCTCCGAAAGGAAATTAGCTTTCTTCTTTTCTTCCCCATCAATCAAGATCCTCAACTCATTATCTGGTTTCAAGATGGCAGTGTAAACATGGGTCAATTTGTCCGAAGGTACTGATGGTGGATATTTGAGATGATGTTCAACATATTTTCCTGTCTTGGGGTTTTCATGCTTCAAAATGAAGTGGACCTTATTGGTGGCTCCACATTTATCGGGACCAAACATTATTGTGTACGGCGAATCATTGTCAAATCCCTTGGCAATCCATCCAGCATCCTGTGGACGGAGGTATTTGATATAAGCACCTCCACATTCGAGGCCTTCCTGGAAGCGAACCTCAAACTGAAGGACAACTGTTCCATCCTTGAGGTCAACAGGTTCTTCAAGTACTTTCACTATGGCATGCTTCTTGGCCTTATCACTCACAAGAAGCCCATAATCATCATGTCCTTCAGTCTTAGAATGTTTCCATACACCTGAGAACAGATCATACGCGTGCACAAGGCACATGGTTAAAAGTCATTACGTTGAAAAGTCAGAATTCAGAGACTAAAAAGTATTTCTTCCAGATGCACTAAAGACCTAGGAAATACAACAAAAGTTGTAAGAAATCCATAAGCCTCTGCCAAAAATAACCAATTAGAGAATCGAAACATAAAGCTAAGTGATCTTTTAAGAAGGGTGTTGAGTTTGTTGGCCCATTACCTATTCATTCTTGTTGGGCTTTGGCCCCTCTCTTTTCCCAGCCCTAACCAAGCCCCCATGTTGTATCTCAGCCCCTCTCCTCTTCGTCTCCCACCTTTCCTCCAGATGCTTCCCGCATCGTGTCTCTTCGGCTGGTCGTGTCCCTTGGGACTTGCTCCCTCCCCTTCGTCTCCCCTTCGGTGCCTTTATGTATGGCTTGGGTTCATGATGAGCAGTGGTGGCCTGAAACCCCCCCTTCCCCCTTTCGTCTTCCAGTCTCGGTTTCTTCCTTATGGCCGTGAGTGGCTTGGTGCTGTGTGCGCTGGCTTGTGGCCGCGTGTGGCTGGTGCTGTGTGCGCTGGCTTGTGCATGAGGGTGGTGCTGTGTGCGCCTTGTCCGAGTGTGGTGGAGTGTGTGATGCTGTGTGCATCTTGTGCCTAGGGTGGTGCTGTGTGGTCGCTGGCTGCTGCTGTGTGCGCCTTGTCCGTGTGGTTGGTGCTGTGTGCGCTGGCTTGTCCCTGGCAGGTGCTGTGTGCGCTGGTTGTGCTGTGGTTGGTGCTGTGTGCGCTGGCTTGTCCCTGGCTGGTGCTGTGTGCGCTGGTTGTGCTGTGGTTGGTGCTGTGTGCGCTGGTTGGTCTGAGTGCTGGTGCTGTGTGGTGCTGTGTGCGCTGCTTGTCTGAGTGCTGGTGCTGTGTGGTGCTGTGTGCGCTGCTTGTCTGAGTGCTGGTGCTGCGTGTGTATGTCCAGGCTGTGTGCTTGGGCAGTGGGGTTCGGGCAGGGTCTTCGGGTAGTGTCTTAGGGTAGTGTGTGTCTCCCCTTTAGGATACGATACCTTGGTTCCCCGGTGACGACGTTGGAAGGATACCCAGCTCGACCTGAGCCCTAATTCCTTACTCTTGGTTTGCATTTCAGTTTATAGTTTTATTAGTTGAAATTGTATACTGTGATTGCTTTTGTTTCTTGATTGCAGGCATCAATCGGGATTGTAAAGCGGAACGAATTCCTAACAAAGGGTGTAAAAGAATAACCCTCAAGAGAACTTCAATAACAACTCATTCCAAACTCCAACAAAAAAAAAAGTCACCCGCAGCAGTGATTAGGGCGACACAAATAGATAATTGAATTCCAACCTTTCAACAAAAAACCAAAATTGTGTTTGGATGGAGAAGCCAGAACAAGAAAAGCAATTTTTTTTTAAAAAAGGGGTATGTTTGAATAGAGACGTTAAAAACCAAACACTGGCAAATGTGATTTTACAGCTTCAAGTTTCAGCTTGTCTTCAAAAAATAAAAGAACATATTTTACTGTGTTTCTTTTTAAAAAATTGTACTTGATATTTGATAAAGTAGTTTTTCATGCTTCTGTATCCGTCCACAGTCAGCAGTAGAATCCTAAAAACTCTTCTAATAACAGCAAACAACTTGCCTTCGTTTTCTCACAGCTAATGAAAAGTATGAAAATTCTGAAAAGTTTACATAGCTAATAGAAACAGCCCTTATCAATCTTTAACTTAAGCTAACATTTTCGCATGGAGACAACAAATTAACCGTCAAGAATTAATTTACTACACTGCAGACTAACAAACCAGCCACACTCACAACCATAATGCATTAACAATTTCTGAATCAAATATCTAAGCAAACTATTAGAATACACAAAGAAAGGCATAATTCCCAAGAACAAAAGCCACTGAAAATATAAGATGCGTGTCAATCTCTATATACAAACACAAACTTGAATTAAATAAAGAAAAACAAAACCGATCACGATGAATATTCTATAATAAAATAGTAAACACATCTATAGCAAATCAGATAAAATCATACCTTTGTAATCCTCCTTCTCAGAAACAACCCATCTCCCCTCAAATTTCTCATCGAACGACTCGTAGAATATCTGCAAAACCCATCGAATTCATACGCTAAAACAGATCCAAGAAAAAGAAATCAAAACAAAACAACAGCAAAAACAAAAAACCTTTAAAAAACATTAAAACATAAACCACAACACACCACATCATTAGAAGCGCGGAGCTGGGAAATGAAGCACCCGATCGACAACAGCAACAAATATTGCATTATCCAAATCTCCGCTTCCGATCCTCCATTATACGAACAAAAAGCTAACACAAGTCAGAAGTACTGGAAATCCGCAATACAGATGGAATTTTCTCGGTGGATCTGGGGGTGAGGCGAGCTTAAGATTCTTCAAAAGAGTGAAAAATGATAACACTACAGAGAGGGTTGACTATGCTTTAATTATATAGATCTGGTCACCAAATTGAGTCCGTGTAACTTCGACCAATGATGTGTAGTTGCCACGCGAAGTGGACCAATAACAATCAGCCACGTTTCGCGTTTACGTGACTTTGCTCACCATTTTTCTGGTAGACTCGTTTACATTTTACAACAATAATAATAAGTAGTGCAGACGCACGTGTGGAATCTCATTCATTTTTTCGTAACCCAAAAAAAATATTTTTCAGATTTAAATTTAAAATAATGAAATAAAACAAACATAAAAAATGATCATCTAATTTTACCGCAATGTACTATTGATTGCTCATTCATTTCCCATGTTGGGCATGATACATTTATTTAGTGTTAGTAATTCCCTTTTATGTCCCTACTTAAAATTCGTATTACATTTATATCCTAACATGATAGGGGGGATGCTATGAACTATCAAAATTTCAACAAGTTGACTGTTAAAAAAGTTCTGAGAAATCGTTGTCAAAAACTCCCTGACTCAGATTCCTTCCCTTGTTCATCTAACTCAAAGAGGGATCAACTGTATACTTCACCATCGAAAATTAGCTGGGAAAATCTCAAGCATCATTAAGAGACTGAAAATCCCTAGGGAGATTAAGAGAGAAGCAGTTCCATCTACAACCTCAAGCCGTGTCAGAAGAGCTGATGTGTCCACACCAGCAAACAGGCCCCTTATAGATAGCGAGCTGATAAGACCCAATAATCCCATGCATAGCTCTACATGCTCCACAGATATAATGAGGTTGTTTCCCTCTTTTACAATAAATTTCGGCACAACTCTTGTTCATAGGTTTCGGTGCTGATAGCTTGTACATGCACATAGAGCATATCTGACACATCTCTGTAGTTTGTGAATAATACCTAGTATGACATGCATTAACAGATATACTATGCAAAACTTTATCATACTTATCTAGTAACATCTTACACTGCTTAGGTAATCTGTGAGTTTGAAGGAGATGGTTGAATGTACAATTGCCCTTCAGTGCAGGCACTGGTTCGAGTAAAACATGTAAGCAGAAAGAAGGATATACTTTTGTCCGAATTCCCAAAACTTTATTTGAACGAGATTGTACACGAGAGAAATGATATGATATAGGCAGGTGCGGACGCAGGATTTTCAATAAGGGGGGCAATATTATAAAGGAATAAAATTAGCCCAAAAAATTCAATAAAATAAAGTAACTTACAATTATCTCAAAAATCTAATTTACAATTGACCTCGACGAATTGTCATATTTTGAAATTTATTAATGATAGCTTCATTAGGTACACGATCAAATATATCTTTTTCAATATAAACCACCAAATTATCATTCATCCATTCATCACCCATTCGGTTGCGAAGCCGATTCTTTACGATATTCATAGCAGAGAATGCTCTTTCCACCGTGGCAGTTGCAACCGGCAAAATCAAGGCTAACTTGCCCAATTGGGGCAATTCCGAGCTAAGTGGCCCACCTTGACGCAAACATAATAGCCTCGGCAGTCACGTGACAAGTGAAATCCTCCACAACGGTCACACCTGTCCCCTCCTGCCTTACTCCCCTGTGTAGGTCCTCGATTGCTTTGCTTTTGGCCCTGAGACTTCTTCCCACCAAATTTGGAAGATGATGAGGCTCCACGAGCCTTGAACTGATCCCCTCGTGGCTTCAAACTATCAGCAACAGGCATCTGTGGTGGTACGAAAAGGGGTACAACATCCTTGTACGCGCCCACTGCAATCTCTGCCAACTCTGCCCGTGTCAGGGCGTCATCAAAAGAGCTGGGGTTGTTGGAGACAACCCGATCAAATAGTTCTGGCCTCAGTCCCTTCAGGAAATGCCTCATCTTCGCATGGCTGCTCACAGCGATATGAGGGACGTACCTCAACAGTGAGGAATACTGCAAAGCAAAATCTGAAACTGACATGCTGCCCTGCTTCAAATTAGTGAACTCGTCCTCCTTTACTTGTCTGGCAGCTGCAGAAAAATACCGGTTAAGAAACCGGGTCCTGAATACAGTCCAGTCTACTACCATACCCTGAGCCCTCAGCTCCATCACAGTGGTCTTCCACCACATAGAAGGCTTTTTCGCCATTTGAAACTCTGCTAGTCGTAACCTTGCGGTCCGTGCACAAGGCGCAGTCACAAGTATCTGTTCTATCCGTTCCAGCCACTCTTCGGCCCCTTCTCCAGACTCGGTCCCCTCAAACATGGGTGGACGGAAGTTCAGAAACTGTGTCAAACTGAGCTCCCCTGGTAATAACATCTGTGCACTGGGCTCCACGCCCACAGCAGGTGGCGGTAACGGATTTGTCTGAGCAACACTAGCATTCATACTGCCCATATCCCCTACCTCTTCATTGAGGTTCTCCGGGTTAATAGCCGCCATGCTGCAACACAAGAGTTAACAACAATACCAAAAGCAGTTCATAGTATAAGCCGTTAGATAACAAGAGTATCATATTCAAAGCATGTTAGTATAACACTTATACAAAAATATGCATCACATGCATAACATGCCCAACAATGAATACCTAACCAACTTGTCTCTAAAGACTACCCTTCACTTTTCCCTGGTTATCTAACCACTGCTCTGATACCACTAAATGTGATACCCCGTTATTAAACTAAGATGTTAAGGTGCGATAAGAGAACTAATCATTCATGCGTATATATCAGAGTGATAGTGCCGTGTTGAATAATCCGAGCTTAAGAGATTACAGTACCAAAAGTTAAAAAGGGAATTTCACAAATTCCTACAAAATGTACTACACTATAGTCTTACTCTACCACATGTAGAAGCTATACAAAAATTTTCTAACACGCTAATCCAGTAGCACTCCTTACAGCTCAGCATTTCAACCCCGACCCTGGTTCTCATCATCAAAAGCACCTACAAAGACAACCCCCAACACATGAGCATAACATAATTCATATACCACATAATATGAATGTAAGACGTAAATGCATAATCATAAAATACAAAACACTTCCTGTATTTCCATCGCATTTACAACGCCTATTGGTTGTCCCTGTACCACAATTCATAATCAAAACACTATATGAATATATGGTTTCACAAATAAATGTCATGACATATCATCTCTTTTTCTTGAGTCAGTCATCATCAGTTATTTTAATGCTTCTTCGCTTTACAATCTCAAAACAAGCGGTATCTCATCCTCGCTTCTTCATACTAGCGGTATCTCATCCTCGCTTAGTATGGTATTCCCCGCCTCCATGTGCAAGCGAGCCTCCCCCCTCCCGCTCCACACTTTTGGCGGTCAATCGTAAGCATTAAAACCTTCACTGTGATCACCCCTGACTCGTGGAATACACCTCTTTAATCCATATTACAATATGCAACAACAATGCATAATATGCAACAACAATCCATAATAACATGTATCATACTCTTAATGCATCACATTGCATTCATCATGTGTTAAACAGACAAACATAAAGTACATGTTACCGTTGGGATACTCGTACGTCGCTTACGTACCTTTCCAAAATGTAGTGTGTTGCGGGACTCTATCCCCTGCGCTGTGTAGCTATCTGTGAAGGCTCTACACCAGTGTACAACACAATATTAGATGCCAATTTATAGTCCAAAATCAAAAATTCAACAAAATATCATTTTTTTTATAATTCTGCCTATGGCGATCGATCGCTACCTCGAGGCGATCGATCGCCAGACTTCACTGGCCCATGGCGATCGATCGCGCCATTCATGGCGATCGATCGCCTGTCTTTGATTTTGGCTACTGGCCTTCGGCGATCGATCGCCCCGTTGGTGGCGATCGATCGCCACATGCTCTGTGCGCTATATTTTCCAGAAAAACAGGGCACACCCATTACCCAGATTTTTGAACACTATACTTCACATGCTTAAATCTTCCACATAAAACATGTAACATGCTCAAGGAAAAATACTGGAAGCTTCATAATAACACCATAAATGAACTAAATTCGAAGGTTCAACAAAACCTAAGCTATCATGCCATTTTTACACCAAGTAAAAACATGACTCAAAACACAACTTGACCCAAAACAGAACATGGTTCCTCACCCTCTTTTGCTCCGATTTTTACAAGCTTTCCAAGCAGTGAAAATGGAAGATCTCCTCCCTAACTTCCTTAGCAGCTGTTGGACGATTTTTGGGAGAGAATTGGAGGGGTTTCAGACATGGAAAGGTGGAGTGGGAGATGGGACAAGTGGTATGGGTGAGCAGCTGGCAGCAGGGTATGGGTCAAGGGGGGTGGTTGGGTATGTGATGTGTTATGTTTTGGTCCCGGTATTTAGCACGATGTATTAAAATATCCTCACATGATATTTATAGTATTTTCTCAATAAAATACTTCAACTCCCATTTAATCATGCTTCACCAAAGCAAATAACACACACCCCAAATAATCTTCCAGTTTTTCCCAGTGTTCCTTCGCCGTAGACATTATATGCACATTTGCATGAACATTTTTGGCTAGGCACAGACGGATTGCACTTGTTGCTCTTAAATCCAGATCCTCCCAATCTTCATTGCTCATTCTAGTTTTGCATGTTGCAATAGTTATTTGATATTTGGTTGATGGATATCAAAATTGAGTAATAATTATTCGAGAGAGGAGGAGTAGAAAATGTATCCTGAAAGAATTATTGTTCAAATTAAGTTATTTGATATTTGGTTGATAGATATCATAATTGAGTAATAATTATTCGAGTGAATGAGCAGAAAATAATTGTCGATTTTTGGTTAATAAACTAAAAAAATTAATAATATAAGAAGTAATAAAATCAAATATATAATTGATAATCAAGTGAAATTGTATATTTAAAATATTTGTTTCTCATTTAAATCTTTGTCTTTCAATCTATCTTAATATGATTATATTTGATTTTTAAAAAAAATTCTCGTTCATGATTCGGGCCACATAAATGATTGGTTGGCCCCGAAAGAAATATCGATGATCGTGCATTATTTTATGTGTAGAAATCTGATTTAATGCTTAAAAAAATTAAATGTGAATCTCACCCCAATTTCATAAAATAATTTTATGTATTGAATAGGAAGTAAAAAGTTAAAGTACTGCTGTTCAGTTATTCCTTTATTATTATGTATTCACAAATCAGTGCTAACATTTTATAATTTTGCATTTGCGATCAAATTTATCTCAAAATATCTGAAACTAAGGTTGAATTTGATACCAAATCGTTATATTAAATGTTATTAATTAATATAATAAATTTCCTCACATATCTTATGAGTTTCATATAATTTAACCGCTATATAATCTTTCTAGAGAAAATACTTGTACACACCTAGTTTATACTTTATTTAAGGATCAATTTAATATGATTGATCTAAAATAGTTTGCATCTTAATTTATGAAGTTTTTATTTAAAAGATTTTCTTTATACTGAGTTGATGTATAAGTGAGCTTAAATCATTGTACGATATATATTTAAATAGCTAGATCATAGCAAATATGGTAAGTAAAAGAAAAGAAACCAAAGAAATAAAATTATTATTATTATATGCTACGAATAATAATGTAAGAGGGGTTGATGATGTCATATGATATTTTTTGTGGTGAATCTTTTTTCAAAACCCAAAAAATACACTCCCACATTTTTATTGATTTTTTTTTTGTTGCACATGTTTATTAGCCGTCCTCATTTTTCTGAATATCGACTTCGTATTTTTTAACTTCTCAACTTCACTTCTCTCGTTTTTGTTGAAAATCGCCAACGAAAAATTTTATGTTCTACACTATCATGTTTGTTTATCTACAATATTTTTTATGGGCAAATTTAATAAAATAATATGAAAATGAAAAAATATTACCGTAGTTACTAAGCTAATGTGAATCGCGTATGTGGACCGCGATTCTTTAAAAAATTTTAAACAAAATCGTGGTTCACAAACACGATTTTGATTAATAGATTTTTAGAAGAAGAAACGCGGATCGAAAACGCGATTCTTTAAAAAAATTTAAACCAGAAACGCGGTCTTGCTCCGCGTTTCTTGGTCTTCGATCCAAAAGAATAAACGCGGTCCTGCTCCGCGTTTCTTGGTCTTCGAAAAAGAAACGCGGAGCAGGACCGCGTTTCTTGGTCTTCGAAAATCCAGAACAAGAAACGCGGTCCTGCTCCGCGTTTCTTGGTCTTCGAAATCGAAAATCAGCTTCGTAAAATCCAAAGCAAACCCGTGAAAGCTGAGAGTCACGGGACCTGTTATTATTTTAAAAAAAAATAATTGTAAAATTTTTTTTTTGGTCTTTAAAAGGTGATCATCCCCGAAGTATTTTATTGTCTGTCTGAAAAGAAAAGAAATCCTCTTTCTTGGCCTCTGTAAGTTATTTAACAAATTTTATGGAGTAAATTTTTCATTTATTTGTTGTATATATGCATGCAAATTACCTATATTGTGTAATTTTTGTAGGTTTGAATTGTTTTAGTTTTGAGTTTCCAGAAACAAATCTGAATTTTGAGGTATGTTTTCTTGAAATTTTACAACGATAAATTTTAGATATGTTGTAATTTGTTAAAAAATGTAATGCGGCTCGGGAGTGGTGATGTTAATTATTGAAGAAATGCGGATGCTGTAATTTCCACAAATACATCTTAAAAAAATTAGTTCGAAGAAGAGATGGTGTCCGCGTTTCTTCTTCCAAAATTACACCATTTCTTGTGCTGAAGAATTTCCGAAAATTATTATAAAACGCGGACTCCATCCGCGTTTCTTGTGCTGTAAAAATTTCGAAATTTATGTTTATAAATCGCGTTCTCCATCCGCGTTTCTTGTGCTGTAAATTTCGAAATTTATGTTTATAAAACGTGGACTTCATCCGCGTTTCTTGTGAGCTTTTTTAGTTCAAAACACGTGGATGTCGTCCGCGTTTCTTGTATCATAAACTTTTAATTTTTAAACTTTTATTTAAACATAATACTTAAACTTTTTATACTTTTATTATGTACACATAATATTTAAAACGGAAAATTACTAAAAAATTATTAATATATATAAATAAAATATAATTTTTGAATCTATGTAAATAAAATAAATTATAAGTATTATTTTTATGTCATTTTCCATTTATCATTAATGAGCTGATGTTATATTGTCGGAGATAATATGTCGGTTCAACGTCAAATTTTTAAACTTTTATTTAAACATAATACTTAAACTTTAATTTTTAAAATTTAATTTAAACATAATATTTAATACGAGAAATAAAAAAAATATTAATATATGTAAATAAAATATAATTTTTGAATCTATGTAAATAAAATATATTATAAATATTATTTTTATGTCATTTTTCATTTATCATTAATGAGCTGATGTTATATTTTCGTAGATAATATGTCGGTTCAACGTCAAATTGATGTTTTATTGTACTATGGCGGTCGCATATCACATGATGGGATGACTGTTAGTTACGATTGACCTCCAATAAGATACATGCGAATGCCTCGAAATATTACAATGTCTGAGTTGTTGGCAAAACTGTATGAACAGATAGATATCAATAACGAAAAATATTCGCTTAAAGTTTGGACCAAGCATACATTCAATAATACTTCTGGGCGAGTCGAGCATTTATTAGAAATCGTAACAGACAGTGATATTTGGTTTTTCTTTGACCCCGAAGTTGGAAATGCTGGTGTTAATTTGTATATTGAGGCAGAAGAAATACACTACAGTAATGTGCCTGACATCCAATATACTCAAGAGTTGGGCACATATATGTCAATGCTTACTGATCATAACCCGGAGATACCAACAGTCACACAGGGTCTTGCAAGTATGAGAGTTGAAAATAATTATGCTAGCAGTTCCGGTAATGTGGGCCATAACATGTATAGAACTGAAGGGGTATCTGATGAGTCAAGTGACGAAGGCAGAAATGAGTACGCCAACGCCGATTATTTTGGTCCTGAAAACCATGTCGATTCCGAACCAGATGATGCCGGACTTAATGTTCATGATGATAGCGACGAAGATGTAGCAATTGATGTTATATTAGAAACCATGTCCCAACATACCGAGGGTCAATCTGTACATGAAGAGCCAGTTGAACCAATAATGTCCCAAGCGGCACAACCTACACGCCAACATTTTCCTGTCCTTCCATTCTTCTCGACATCCTTTTCAGATGTTCCTGTTGACTCTGTTGATATTCCGACTGGTTCCTGGGGAAATTTCTATGATCATGTCAAGGGAAAATTGGAATTGGGTATGTTATTTAAGAGTAAAGCTCATTTGCAGTCGGCAGTGAAGGACTTCTCCATTCGGGTTGCTAGACGTGAGTACCATGTTATTGAGAGCACGACAAAAATATGGAAAGTAGTTTGTAGACACAATTCTGCGGTTATGCCATGTGGGTGGATGGTCCGAGGGATATGTAAAGAGAAAATGAATGTTTTCAAAATTTCAAAATACGGTGGAGACCATACATGTCTGATGAATGAATTGTCGGTTGACCATCGTAACTTGAGTAGGAATGTAATTGCCAGTCTATTGGTGGGGTTCGTTCGGAAGGATCCTGCATATGAGATAAAATTCGTACAACAGACGGTTAAAGAAAAATATGGCTTCGAAATCTCATATCATAAGGCATGGCATGGTTTGAAAGCTGCTCGGGAGCAAGTGTACGGAACATGGGAGAGCTCAGTCACACAATTACCGAAGTATATGTCTGCCCTTAAACAACACAACGAGGGCACCGTTATTGAGTGGGACCACATTGACACTGACGTACCTAATCAAAAGATCATTAAATATGTTTTTTGGGCATTCCGACCGTGCATAGAAGGTTTCCGTCATTGTCGAAAAGTGATAAGCGTTGACGGTACACATTTGTATACAAAGTATAAGCACAAATTGTTAATTGCAGTCGGAATTGATGGTAATCAACAGGTTATGCCTTTGGCTTTCGCACTTGTAGATGAAGAGTCATTGTCGTCTTGGAGATGGTTTCTTCATATGATCTCTAGACACATTCTTATTGGTTTGGATGGCATTTGCCTCATTTCTGACAGACACCAAGGTATTCTCCGAGCAGTTCAATGTGAGCCTCAATTTAAGCCCCCCAATGGCTTTCATCGTTTTTGTCTAAGGCATGTATGCTCTAATTTCAACAAACAATTTAAAAATGTAATGTTGAAAGATATGTGCTGGAAAGCGGGTACAACTCATCAAATTAGTAAGTTCAACCGATATATGGAACAAATCAAAAGCATCAATGAGGGTGCATTCAATTACCTCAGTGGAATTGACCAAACACAATGGACGTTGGCACACGATGGAGGATGGCGTTGCGGAATTATGACTACCAACTTGTCTGAGGCGTATAATGGAGTTTTGAAAGGTGCCCGTCGTCTGCCAATAACAGCCATTGTACAATTGACTTTTGGTCGAACTGTTCAATATTTCGTGGAACGTCAAGTCAAGTGCCGAGAAATGATACAAAATAATCAAGGGTGGACAACATTTGCCTTTCAAAAGTTCACTCGTTGGCAACACGAATCACTGCAACACCTTGTCCAGAAGTACGATAATACAGAACAAACTGCTTCAGTGATAACCGTCGTCCGAGCTGGAGTGGGGAACAGTACACATGTTGTGAAACTAAGGGCAAGGACATGTTCATGTGGGAAATGGACACAGGTCGGGATTCCATGTTCGCATGCTATACATGTATTCCGACATTTTGGTGTTAATGCATCGAACTCAGTGAGTGAGTACTATAGCTTGCAACATTATGCTGCTGCATACCAAGGGAGATTTGAACCGTTATTCTCAGAAGAATATTGGAGGACCCCCTTATTCAAGTTATCACACAACCCTTCACTACGAGAGAAAACACGACGTGGAAGAACTCGTACATCGCGCATTCAAAATGAAATGGATTGGCCTCAAGCTCGTGCAAGACAACAGTCACGTAGAGCTCAAGACCAAGGACAGACTTCGCACCGACAATGCTAATCAAAATGTGTCATTAATTTTTGTAAATATGTATTTAGGCGAATGCTTTGAATTATACATTTACACATTTACCTTTGATTTGTTGATTTTCTTAGTTGTAATATATTTATAGGATGGATGTATTGCGTACATATGGGCCACTTGACACCAGTGTGCTTAATAAACAGTCTGTGCACCGTTCTGAGGATGTGTTTAATGGTGATATTGACACCACTTTGGTAGTGCGGCGTGGAGATGCACGTTTTTGGGATATGTGTAAAGAGAGACCACTTCACATACGCGTACTACACACCTTAAATGAAATGGGATTCTATGGAGTATATAGATATGGACACTTCCTTATTGACAACCATCTGATAACATCGCTGGTTGAGAGATGGCGACCAGAGACACACACATTTCATTTTCGTGTTGGGGAGGCCACTATCACATTGCAGGACATTTGTGTAATATGGGATCTACCGATTGCGGGCGATGCCATTTGTGGGGATGACACTCGTATGCGCGTATCAGATTGGCAGGAATATTGTGCCCGATGGCTTGGTTTTTTCCCTCCACGTGATAAGATCAAGACTTCACAGGTGTCCTTGACTGCAATCCAGGGTCATTTATCTGCTAACCCAATAACGAATGACAGCACTGAGGAGCAGGTGCATCAGTACACGAGGTCATGTGTACTCATGTTACTAGGTGGTGTGTTATGTCCAGATGCATCGGGGAACTACGTGTCGATGTTATACATCCGTCAACTGCGAGATATTTCAAGAGTTCGTACCTTCAGTTGGGGTAGTGCTGTACTCGCATTCTTGTATCGTGAGTTATGCAATGCCTCCAAGCAGAAAAGAACGAATATCGGAGGTGCAATGCAAATGCTACAGGTAATAAAATCTATTAGCCTCGTCAATTTGAATTTTTTTTATATAATCTCAAATTATGTTATATTAAAATTTCAGATTTGGGCCTATGCGAGGATAAAGAGTATCCATCCTACAACTCATGGTACTCGAGTTCAAGAAGGCCCAGTTATAGTCAATGACGAGCAAAAACTCCCAGCCCCTCCATATGGTGCACGGTATGATAATACATGTTATTTATGTTTATTATTTTTAATTTAATGTACTAACATTATCATATCCAAATTATTTAGGTGGGCTCAATTTTTTAGCTTCAGACACACTGTCCGGCATGCATTGCGTGTATTTCGTGACATACTAGATAGGATGTTTTGGGACCAGGTAATTTAAATGTTGCAAGTATTGAATTATGTTTGCTGAAAATTAAATATTACGTATTTTTTCCTAATATGTTAAGTAATTATATGATGTTTTTGGTATTACAGTTTATTTGGACTCCGTATGACGTGGCTTCGGACGATGATTGGCGGGCACAATGTCCATTGATAAATTATTCCATTGTTGAAATGCATCGTCCAGAAAGAGTTATGCGGCAGTTTGGTATGTTCCAAACGGTCCCACCATCAATAGCTGACGACCAGATGAACTTGCATAAAATCGATCGCCGAGGTCGTTATGGCACAAGTTGGGCATGGCAACATAGTGAGTACTTAGATATGTGGACGGCCAGGCGATATCATATCGTTAATTCCCCTCAGGCCTCAGGCTCCTACGCTGTTAGTGAGGATTACATGGCGTGGTACGGTCAAATTACCCGTCATATTATATCTCCACCTACCAATAATATTGAGATAGGATACCGTGCAGGAGATGCTGCTGCATGGTTGCAGGTGGTATGTATATATGTCATTCATTCTTACTTATCATTTTCTTTGTCTTCTGAGTTATGGTAGATATTAACCAATTTGTTTTTTCGAGGATGCACATATGGAGCAACTCAGACTTAGTTGCTCAAGTTTGAGTGAGGAGGAAGAGATATCACCGGGGGTCAGGCGTGTATTAGATCAGAACATAGCTATTGCAGCCGAAGTGCATGAACTTGCTATGGCTCAACAAAATAGATATGGTTTGCCTGCACGACAACCAGCTATCGGTAGGGGGGTGACTCGGAGGAGAAGACGATCAATTAGCTCTGATACTCCAGTAGATGCTCAGGATGACATCCCTCCTTTTACGACTGGCACATTTGATGCAGGTGGTGCATCCACATCGCATCGTCCATCATTCCACTTTGATGAAGCATCTTCTGACTACTACGTGCCCCAAACTGCCAACCAGGAAGAGCCGTCCCCATATACTCCATATATATCGGTTCCAACCCAACCATATGGTGGATTATCATATATTGATCTAATGCTTGGAGTAACTGGTTCTTCACAATTACGTCCAAATTTTGATGTCTCGCCTGTTGCATTCTCTGACTTGACTCCACACTATCATGATATTGGTGAGTCCATCGCCAGGATTACACCTGACGAAACACAAAGAAATAATGTTGCGGAAGCTGAGCCATCTAGAAGACCACAAAGACAGATACACAGACGTGGTTGTGGGACCGGAGGAAATATTTAGAATTTCAATGAATAATATTGTATTTGAATGACTGAAATATAAATAAATATTTAAGTTTATATATTGTTTCAAATAATCTAATCATTAAAACTATTATTTCTATATTATTTATAAAATAAAATCATATTTTTATAAAACAAATTATATAAATTTTAAATAAATAAATAAATTTATAAATTTATAAAGAAACGTGGATCAACTCCACGTTTCTTTATAAATTTTTAAAAAAAAAAATATTTTAAAAAAACGTGGATCAACTCCACGATTCTTTTAAAAGTAAAAAAAAAAAAAAATCAAGAATCGTGGTTTGGAAACACGTTTTTTAAAAAAACGTGTTCCCAAACCACGTTTCACCTTACTTCCGTAAACCCCACCTTAATTACCTTATTTTTAAAAATAAAATCATTTTAACTTTGTTTAATTAATTTAGCCAATTAATTACCCTCTAATCTAATTATATTTTCTAATTCTTTAATTGGTTTTCATTTTAGGATTGAAATGGTGGAGTACTTTCATGCTTATAATATTGAGTTGTCAAGAGTTTTATTTAGTATCTCATTTTTCATTTAAATTTCAAGTTTGCTGTATCATAATTATACTTTTTAATTCTTAAATTTGCTGATAATATACATATATATTTTTAGTTCTTTAATCAGTTGATTCGATTTTCATTTTAGAAATAAAAGGTGGACTTTCATGCTAATAATTATCAAGATTATCATTGAACACCTCATGTAACGACCCAAAACTGTTACATGATTTACATGATCATGCATAAACATCATGACTCATATATAAGCATTTGATATACATAAATGTTGGGTCTATTGTGAAGATATTGTTTTGGATTCTATTGAATGGATGACTTGAGTGATAATTATGATAAGAATTGAAATCTAATGAGTCGGTTTCATTATATCGAGAATATGGGTGAAATAAGGAATATACATAGTTGAGGGACTTAAGTGTAAGATGATAGAGATTTGAAGGACTAAAGTGCAATATTTAATATACTTAATAGTTATCTAGTGCCTTAGGAAGGAAAACTATCAGATTTCATTTCCATTTTCGTTTCTTCATCTGTTTCTTGAGGGAAAGCTATCCAAATTCCATAGAAACTCAAGTTTTGTGCCAAAAACTTGTAGATGGAGGTATACCTATGTTTATACTCTTTATTTTCTATGGTTTTGACAAGTTTTAATGATGTGTTTGTTGATGTTGGTTGAGAAGAAACATAGGGTTTGCATGTGTTAGATGAAAACATATCTTTTGAAGTAGATTTTGATGTTATACATGAAGGGAATAGGTTTAAAGATGATAGAAGAGGTTTTGGAAAGAAAGAACATGTGTTTGTATAAGAAATCTGCTGAAAAACAGAACTCCTACGGTGTTTAGAATTTTTGGAATTCTTAGACTTTAATTTTGATGTTGATGTTCAAATGAAAGTTGTAGTATGTTAAGTTATCTTTAATGTGATAGTATATTCAAGTAATTTGGAGTTATAATGCATGAGTTATGTCAATTTTACTAAACTATGTACAGGTTGACATTTCAAATGGAATAAGTTCTGAAACTTGATGTTCTTGGCTAATTTTGTTTAGGAAGATGATTGAATTAACTTAAGCACTACAAATATGAATTGTAGATCTTTGAGTTATCTTTAATTTGACGTAAAGTGGGGCTCAGTTGGAGTTCAAATGAATTAGTTATGAATTTTATACCAAAAGGTGTCAAAGCTGAAAAATGCAGAATTTTCAACAAAACCATTCTGCCCTGCAGCGATCGATCGCCTCTGTGTAGAGATCGATCTCTTCAGCCAAAATTTTGAAAAAAATGGTTTTATTTGATGAGTTTAAGTATGGGAAGCCTAGTATGATGTATGTGAACTATGAAAACATGTTAAAGGTAAATATTAGATGATTTATTCATGTGTTTGAGATAAATGTATCTATAGGTCATAATCTCGAACAAGCTACAGATAAGGCAAACTACAAGAGTTCTTCGAGATAGGAATATCGTTTGTGAGTATATCTTATAACTTGGTATTTAAATGTACATAAGTATATGATTTATGTTCTATGAATTGCGTTTATAATGGATGTAAATACGTTTTGTATATGATGTGATGTTTCATTATATTGACATGTGCTTATGAATTGTTCATTCATGTGCATACATAAGAGATTAACGAACTCTGTTATGGATGCTAAGGATCTTGAACCATGTGTTAATGCATTCTGAGTACGGTCAGAATTACAGAATTAAAGAATATCGATCCCGAGTTAATTGAGAACTCAAAAGGGGATCTACAGAGTGCCATGGCCATCTTGTGATCACAAATTGTTCCTGATTCTAGTTGATCCATAACAGAAGAACAAATAATCTTACATACATGTGTACATGTGAATTACTTGTTGTACAAGTATTATTACAGTTTTGATGAGTTATATACGTATGTGATGTTGAATATCGGTTATTTGTATATATTCAGTGAAGTGTTTTGTTTCAGATAATCCAAAGTAAAAGTTGACTCTAGAGGCAGGTCTAGAAGTCTTTTTGAAGTCTTTTGCAGTATGGATACAAGGTTGGCCGGCTGATCTGTAGTTCTTCTCCCTCTGCTCATCATTGTACATATAAGTGTATAGGTTTTTGGTATGAGTAATGCGAGATACAGCATCAGTCCATTTTTGTGGCATATATGCAATGTACATATTGTTATGGAAAAGTTTTAAATTTACATGTTATAAAGTAAAATTTCCACTGCAACGAATGAAATATGTTACTATAGTAATGTTATAGTCACAGTCATGTGTATGTATATAAGTAACATGACGCCCTTACATGATAAATGTTAGGCGACATGCCTCATGTATTTACACGTGTATAAAAGAGATATGCGTGTCATGTGTAATGAAAAGGTAGGGGTGTCTCACCTCATATGCCTATTTTTCACAAACTTCTCCACTAATGTAGTTAGTTACCAAACTTATATCAAAAGTTATTTGAAGCTTGTAATGTTAGGCATTGGTGTCATCTTCAAAGAAAATGATAGGATAATCACAAAGAAAAGAATATAATATATAAATTTCAAGTTTTTGCAAGTCTCGAGCTTCTCTTCTTTTCTTTTTTACAGTTATCATTATTATTAATACCACATTATTTTTATCTAAAAGAAATATAAAATTAAAAGATATCAAATAAAGCTAATATAGCAACTCAAAAGTTGGAACATGATTTGCTACTTAATTCAATTACAAATAAATTAAGAAACTCAAGTTGTATACAACAATTACAAAATAAGAAGACAAGTTTCGAACTTGGCTTGACATGAACTTTTCAATGGCCACTTGAATAAACATTAAAATGGTTCAAAATGCGTATCATGGTATATTTTTTTAGTACAACAGGGGTGGAAGATTTACTGGGATAGAATTCAGGACCTCTCCCATTAAGTAGGGGGGTTGGTGCCACTTCATCCAGGAGGGGGTGGCGTAGCGTGGTGCATGTCGGATCAAGAAACCGTGACATTTCATGTATGGTTTGTAGCATTTGGATGGCACGCACTAGTAAACTATTTGAACATTTTGAACCTTGTATTATGTAATGTTCAAGAAGATACAAAAAATATATGTATTTTGATGCTTGATTGTAATCTTCTAACATACTCTATTTAGATGTAACGATTAGCTAAGATTTACTTGTATTTATTACTTTTGACCTTATTGTCAATGAAAAGATATAAATTTTATTACTATTTATGTTAAATCTTACTTTTAATTAAGAATTACATGTTATAATAATAAATCATATAGGTAATAAAAGGAGTTTATTCAAAAATTATTGTAGCCGAACTCGACAACATTCATAACGATAATCATTATAAGCAGGTGGTACACGTCGTATAAAAAAATAGACGCATACATAATAGAGGGAATTGTACAAATGTACGGCTTTTCAAAATATCTTTCAACTAAATCTTTCAAAAAAATATTTTTTCCAATTAAATACAAATTTATTTCAAATAAGCCTATTTTTCAATCCCTAATCTAATTAATCCATTAATTATGACTAAAATACCCATGTTTTATTCTACCTTCATCTTCTTTTATTACGTCAACTCCACTTATATATATATATCATTAAAATCATCACAATTCAAGAGAACTTACTAGGATCACTGAAATAATCAACTTGCCGCAGTAGAATCAACCGAAAATCTTAGAAAGCCTCAAGATCGGCAGCTTGTTTGAGGAAATTCTTCCCTTAACCAACATCGTACAGCTTCGTCAACTCCTTCGGCGTCGTCGCCACGTCCATCCCGAAATGGGGTTTTTTTTATCTTTTTAATCGAAAAAATAAGTTATTTAATAAAATAATCCAAATTTTAAAAACTAACCTAAAACGCCATCTCAAATGGCGTCTTCAGTGCTGGTTAAAAAATAATAATTGAAGGCGCTATCTAAGATGGCGCCTTCAATTAAAAATTATTTTTTTATGAAGGAGATGGCGCCTTCATCAATGTTTTTTTTTTGCGCCGGTCCTTCCTTTCTTTCTTCTCTTCTTCCTCATTTTTTCTTTATTCTCTGGCAAATTCTCTCAAAACAATATCAAACTCTTGAAAATTTTTTGTGCCAAATTTCGAAAATTATTGTGGTTTGCAATTTGTGGAGCTTAGTTGTTTGTCATTCTTGAATTTGAGGTAACATCACAGCTTTTTAATAAAAAAATTTGAAAGTTGTAAAAATTTCAATTATTTTGTTGTTTGTGTTTGATTTTTTTTTTGTTTGGTAGTTTTTATTGAAAAAATAGTTACAATTTGGAGACAAGGACAGACCGCCGGATGATTTATGGTGTTGGAGTGTCGGCATGTGGCTGCCGGCAGAGGCGGGGGCGGCGACGACGATTGGCGGGTGGCGGGTGGTGGTGGCAGTGTTTATATTTTTGTTATGTTGATATTTATTGTGTAATATTTCAGGATGGATTTACAAAGAGCACCAGGCCCGATTGACAGCCATCTCCTATCATTGCAGTCAGGTCATCGATCTGACACTGTTTGGGCAGGTGATATTGATTCTACACTTCGAGGCAGAAACCCTGATAAATATTTTTGGGATCTTTGCCCCCTCAATACTCGTGTTGTGAGTTTGTTGGACAGTATTGGTTTTTATGGTGTTTATAGGTCTTGTAAAATTGCACTTGACTTTCACCTCATCACGGCTTTAGCTGAGAGATGGCGCCGTGAAACACATACTTCCACTTTAGATCCGGAGAGGCAACCATCACACTACAAGATATTGCAGTGATATGGGCATTGCCAGTAGATGGTATCGTATTATCTGGTGTTGATTATGATAGGAGTATACCTGATTGGCAAGAATAATATTGCCATATGCTTTTGGGATTTACACCGGATACTGCACACATTAAAGGTGCAAAGTTGTACCTATCTGCAATAAAGAATCATTTGGTGAATAATGCTCATACTGAGCACAATACGGCAGAAGATGTAGTCCGATATACTCGGCCTTGTGTGCTATTGATATTAGGTGGAATTTTGTGCCCTGATTCGTCCGGCAATACTGTAAAGTTATTATTTTTACAGAAGTTAGAAAATATTGATTCAGTTGGCAAAATTGTCTGTCGTAGCCCGACAAAATCTCTGAACATATGTTTTGCATATATTTTCAGAAGAAACTGGTTGCGGTCGATGCAAATGATATTATATATTTCGTTCAACAACTGCATAAAATTAATTCTGCGAGATATTGTGGTACCTCTTAATGGACCAGGATCATATCTAATGGTATCTGAATCTTGTAATATATTACCTCCACAATACAATAATATTTGAATCGACATATTTGAAAAAAATATTAAATATTATAAGTAATTAATACATTTCTATAATCAGGATGATAAAATCAATAATATAACAAGCTTTTTACCTGAAAAATACTTGAATGGTGGCTAATTAAGATTGGAGATTCAACAATTTCAACGATAAAACAAAATGACAAACTATAAATGGTATGTGATTTTTATTCTGTGTAAAAATGAAGGGTTCGGCCGGGCATTTTATAGTAAAGAAGACGACATCTGAGATGACGCCTTCTTCAAAAAATAATTTTTTATTTGCCTTCAGATATTTTTATTGAAGGCGTCATCTCAGATGGCGCCTTCAATAAAAATATCTGAAGGCGTCATCTAATTCAATAAAAATATCTGAAGGCGCCATCTTAGATGGCGCCTTCAATTATTATTATTTTTAACCAGGATTGAAAACGTCATTTGAGATGGCGTCTTCAGCTGAAGACGCCATCTCAAATAACTTTTTGGGTTATTTTAAAAAGGTTTTAAAATTTTGATTATTTTGTTAAATAACTTATTTTTTCGATTAAAAAGATAAAAACCCCCGAAATGGGTCTCCAGCAGTCGCATCGACTCGAAGCCACGGTGGAGCTCCGACCTCGACAATGTATTCCCATTGTTAACAATTTGTTTACTATTATTTATTCAAGGGACTTGGTTTATGCAAGGGACTTGGTAGATCTATCAACAAATCACAAATCAGTTACATGAGATTTCTTCAATTTGATTTTTATCCGAGTCATATGTTTTTGAAGGGATAAGAGTTTGAAATCACTTTCTGTTTAAAAAATAAATAAAACTGTGGAAGACGATGAAGTGAGCTTAGATTTAACAAGAAATGGATTTGTTGGAGGAGATACCATTATTGAAAAGAAGGTTTTGTCTTCTTCATCATAGCAAGAAATATCAGTGCATGTACAAATTTATTCATATGGTGTATGTAAAAATGAGGCATACGATGCATGTAAAATTACTCACGCGGTGCATGCAAAATTGAGTTATGCGGTGCATATAAAAATTTACTCATGTGATGCATGTAAAATTACTCATACGGTGAATGTAAAAATGAGTCATACATTGCATGTAAAAATGAGTCAGGTGCAGAGTGTTTTCATAAGTGGGTTAGTTTAGTCATTGTATTTAAAAATGGACTTAGTTATAAGAACTTTTTTTTTGTGACCGCCAAAAAATCTTCTACTTAATGGTATCAGCACGAAACTTTCCCTATATAAAATCCAAGCATGCCCCAATCAGGCTTATGCAGCATTAAGCAAAATTTTAGTCTTCAAAATTTCCTCGATTCCAAATCCAATCCGTGTAGAAGTATGAAAACACCACATCTCAATAAATATTCTCTTATACACTGTCATACAAACCTAAAAAAGGGGAGAAAAAAAAAAGGTGATCTAGTAAAGGCTGGCAGTGCATGCATATCTTCTCACCAAATTCCCTAATTCCGTCCGAGGGCTGATAACTGAAATCGGCAATGCCATCTTAGCTTCCTAATTGTCACGCCTTGTGCTCCTACGCCTTGGAGCAGCAGCTGCAGAAGCATCATCGTCCTGCTCTTCCTTTTCCTCCGAAGTCGCTTGATCGTTTGAGGTTCCAACAACATCCGTCTTCTTGGCCTCCTCACTTACTTTAGCCTAAAATAAACAATCAATTCATACACAAGTAAAAGATATAATAGCAAATAATAGAAGCGCATGAGCAATAAACAAATTGATTATGCAGCAATTAATTGCATCAACCCACATGCTTCTTTCCACCGAATATGAGTTTCAATAAAACTGTGAAGATTACGACAATAATGGAAACGAGAACTCCAATTGTGAGGTTTGGTTGTTTCTCGGCCTTCTCGAGCAGGTCCTGCGTAGATAAGAACCTAGTCTTAGAAATCTGCAACAGAGGGAACTAATTTCCAATATATAGGGAACTTACCAAGACTTTGACTTTGTGCTCACCCAAGAAGGGGAGGTCGGCAGCTTTGTAAAGGTAGCCAAACACAACTTTCTGAAATAATCGCCAGGAGAAATCTCAGCTTAAGACCAGTATCTAGGAGCAAGAAAATCGTCAAAGACGGAAATATGGTTAGACTCTATAATTACCTGGAGCCCCTTGAGACCTTCTGAACTAGTAGGTTCCTCAGCCTTTTGTTTCTCTTTCTCTACCTCAAATTTTGGCTTCCATGCAGTTTCCCGATACAATTGTGCAACTTTTTCATCAGAGGCTATCAGAATATTGTCAAACAATATACCATCTTGCATTGTCCAAATCTCAATTCCAATTGCTGCAATTGGATCAAAGTTTGGTTTCTCCACTTCAAAGTACTCTGGGTTTTCAATTAGCTGTGCCTTCCAAATACCCTTGTAGTTAGGGTTCTCAATGAGCGGAGGCTGCCATTTCCCCTTGTAAGCAGGATTCGTCTTCATAGGCTTCTTCCACTCACCACATCCAGGAGCCTCTGCACATTTGGGGTTGTCAATTTTCGGCGACTCCCATTCACCATCCTCTTCATCGTCCCAATCTTCTGGTTTAGTTGCTTCGGGATCATCAACCTCCTCAGGTTCATCATCCAACCAACCTTCAGGCTTCTCAGCTTCTTCATCTTCAATTTCCATTGGAGCGTCCTCATCCCAATCATCTGGTTTACTGGCTTCTGGGTCTGGGATTTTCGCCCTCTCATCCCAATCCTCAGGTTTCTTGTCATCAGGATCTGGGATAGTCTTTGGGGGGATGAGTGATGGTTCAAAGTCTTCCTCCGAAAGGAAATTAGCTTTCTTCTTTTCTTCCCCATCAATCAAGATCCTCAACTCATTATCTGGTTTCAAGATGGCAGTGTAAACATGGGTCAATTTGTCCGAAGGTACTGATGGTGGATATTTGAGATGATGTTCAACATATTTTCCTGTCTTGGGGTTTTCATGCTTCAAAATGAAGTGGACCTTATTGGTGGCTCCACATTTATCGGGACCAAACATTATTGTGTACGGCGAATCATTGTCAAATCCCTTGGCAATCCATCCAGCATCCTGTGGACGGAGGTATTTGATATAAGCACCTCCACATTCGAGGCCTTCCTGGAGGCGAACCTCAAACTGAAGGACAACTGTTCCATCCTTGAGGTCAACAGGTTCTTCAAGTACTTTCACTATGGCATGCTTCTTGGCCTTATCACTCACAAGAAGCCCATAATCATCATGTCCTTCACTCTTAGAATGTTTCCATACACCTGAGAACAGATCATATGAGTGCACAAGGCACATGGTTAAAAGTCATTAAGTTGAAATGTCAGAATTCAGAGACTAAAAAGTATTTCTTCCAGATGCACTAAAGACCTAGGAAATTCAACAAAAGTTGTAAGAAATCCATAAGAACCAATTAGAGAATCAAAACATAAAGCTAAGTGATCTTTTAAGAAGGGTGTAAAAGAATAACCCTCAAGAGAACTTCAATAACAACTCATTCCAAACTCCAACAAAAAAAAAAAAAAGTTCACCCGCATCAGTGATTAGGGCGACACAAATAGATAATTGAATTCCAACTTTTCAACAATAAACCAAAATTGTGTTTGGATGGAGAAGCCGGAACAAAGCATTTTTTTTTAAAAAAGGGATATGTTTGAATAGAGACGTTAAAAACCAAAAGCGATTTTTTTTTCAAAAAAGGGATATGTTTGAATAGAGACGTTAAAAACCAAACACTGGCAAATGTGATTTTACAGCTTCAAGCTTCAGCTTGTCTTCAAAAAATAAAAGAACATATTTTACTGTGTTTCTTTTTAAAAATTTGTACTTGATATTTGATAAAGTAGTTTTTCATGCTTCTGTATCCGTCCACAGTCAGCAGTAGAATCCTTAAAACTCTTCTAATAACAGCAAACAACTCTTGCCTTCGCTTTCTCACAGCTAATGAAAATTCTGAAAAATATGAAAATTCTGAAAAGTTTACATAGATAATAGAAACATCCCTTATCAATCTTTAACTTAAGCCAGCATTTTCGCATGGAGACAACAAATTAACCGTCAAGAATTAATTTACTACACTGCAGACTAACAAACCAGCCACACTCACAACCATAATGCATTAACAATTTCTGAATCAAATATCTAAGCAAACTATTAGAATACACAAAGAAAGGCAAAATTCCCAAGAACAAAAGCCACTGAAAATATAAGATGCGTGTCAATCTCTATATACAAACACAAACTTGAATTAAATAAAGAAAAACAAAACCGATCACGATGAATATTCTATAATAAAATAGTAAACACATCTATAGCAAATCAGATAAAATCATACCTTTGTAATCCTCCTTCTCAGAAACAACCCATCTCCCCTCAAATTTCTCATCGAACGACTCGTAGAATATCTGCAAAACCCATCGAATTCATACGCTAAAACAGATCCAAGAAAAAGAAATCAAAACAAAACAACAGCAAAACAAAAAACCTAAAAAAAACATTAAAACATAACCACATCACACCGCATCATTAGAAGCGCGGAGCTGGGAAATGAAGCACCCGATCGACAACAGCAACAAATATTGCATTATCCAAATCTTCCGCTTCCGATCCTCCATTATACGAACAAAAAGCTAACACAAGTCAGAAGTACTGGAAATCCGCAATACAGATGGAATTTTCTCGGTGGATCTGGGGGTGAGGCGAGCTTAAGATTCTTCAAAAGAGTGAAAAATGATAACACTACAGAGAGGGTTATCTATGCTTTAATTATATAGATCCGGTCACCAAATGGAGTCCGTGTAACTTCGACCAATGATGTGTAGTTGCCACGCGAAGTGGACCAATAACAATCAGCCACGTGTGAAACCTCATTATTTTTTCATAACCCAAAAAAAATATTGTTTCAGCTTTAAAAATTAAAAAATGAAATGAAACAAACATAAAAAATATTGTTGATAAAACAAACATAATAGTGTAGAATATAAAAATTTTCGTTAGCGATTTTCAACAAAAACGAGAGAAGTGAAGTTGAGAAGTTAAAAAATACGAAGTTGATATTCAGAAAAATGAGGATGGCTAATAAACATATGCAACAAAAAAAAATTTCAATAAAAATGTGGGAGAGTGTATTTTTTGGGTTTTGAAAAGAGATTCACCAAAAATAATATCATATAACATCATCAACCCTAAGTCACATAATCCTCCTACCCCCCTCCACGCACTGGCGCTCCGGCCGCGAACTGGCGAACTCGGTGCGCGTGCGGCGCATTAAGGCGACTTAAGAATTTCTAGTTCGCGCTTTAAGAATTTCTAGTGCGAGCACTAAGATTTATAATTCGCGCACTAAGATTTCATAATTCGCGCATTTAGATTTACTAAGTCGCGCACTAAGTTACTAAGTCTTGTTAATCCCCCTTAATTCTCCGATTTTTTTTTTTTGTAATTATTAAAAAAAATTCTTCGATTTTGGGTTTAGATGAATTTTTATGGTTTCTAGGTATTTCGGGTTTGTAAGAAAATTATATTATATGGTAAATAGATAGATAATGAATCATGAAAAGACATAATAATATATGAAAGATTAAAATATGTGATAAAAGAAAATATGATAAATCTGTGATTTTGTAACATTTTTGCAGAGTAAATAATAATAAATTTGATATCTTAGTTTTTTGCATGAAAATTAATAGAATGAACTTTATAAATAAAACTTTATTTTTATTGAGTTAATTTAAATGTTTATATTAACCATTTCATAAAGCAATAATATAAGTCTCCGGAAATAATATGAGTCATTTTTAATAAATTCATACTATTACCAAACATGTTGAAATAAGTATGAACAATTTGGTTTCATTTTTCAAATTCTTTATTTTATATCTTAAAATAAAACAAAACTTTAATACTTCATTTCTATTTCTACAATATATTTTTCGGAGAATTCTTACTAGACGAACGATCAAATACAAGATTCAAATTACGTTGTATCACTGGCTATAACATTTTTGCAAAGCTGCAAACGTTAGATTCTTCAATAAAATCTAATTTTAATGTTTTTTAAGAATGGTAAAGCTGCAAACACCAAAGTTGTTAAGAACTTCATATTGTAAATTTATAAATAATATAATAATGATGTGAGTTTGTTAAATATGATGTATATTATATATGTTTAACTTCATTTCATCAGTATGTATGAATATATATTTATTTATTTATTAATTTTTAATAGGCGCATTAAGGCGCACCCGCACTCAATATTTTTGCAAATTGACGCACTCACGCATCCGCATCCGCATCCGCTCCCGCATCAGACTTATGTGACTTAGCATCAACCCCTCTTACATTATTATGCGAAGCAGATAATAGTAATAATAATTTTATTTCTTTGGTTCCTTTTTCTTTTACTTACCATATTTGCTATGATCTAGCTATTTAAATATATATCGTACAATGATTTAAGCTCACTTATACATCAACTCAGTATTAAAGAAAATCTTTTAAATAAAAACTTCATAAATTAAGATGCAAACTATTTTAGATCAATCATATTAAATTGATCCATAAATAAAGTATAAACTAGGTGTGTACAAGTATTTTCTCTAGAAAGATTATATAGCGGTTAAATTATATGAAACTCATAAGATATGTGAGGAAATTTATTATATTAATTAATAACATTTAATATAACGATTTGGTATCAAATTCAACCTTAGTTTCAGATATTTTGAGATAAATTTGATCGCAAATGCAAAATTATAAAATGTTAGCACTGATTTGTGAATACATAATAATAAAGGAATAACTGAACAGCAGTACTTTAACTTTTTACTTCCTATTCAATACATAAAATTATTTTATGAAATTGGGGTGAGATTCACATTTAATTTTTTTAAGCATTAAATCAGATTTCTACACATAAAATAATGCACGATCATCGATATTTCTCTCGGGGCCAACCAATCATTTATGTGGCCCGAATCATGAACGAGAATTTTTTTTAAAAATCAAATATAATCATATTAAGATAGATTGAAAGACAAAGATTTAAATGAAAAACAAATATTTTAAATATACAATTTCACTTGATTATCAATTATATATTTGATTTTATTACTTTATGTTATTAATTTTTCTAGTTTATTAACCAAAAATCAACAATTATTTTTTTATCATTCTCTCGAATAATTATTACTCGATTGTAATATCTATCAAACTAAATATCAAATAACTTAATTTGAATAATAATTCTTTTTGGATACATTTTCTACTCCTCTCTCAAATAATTATTACTCAAATTTGAACAATAATTATTCCTCGATATATTTACATTGTGGGATTTGAAAACATGAAACTTTCAAATTCTTGTCAAATCTATTTAATTGTTCCAATAAATTTATATTGGATATAATTTAAATCCACGACTTTACTAATTTATGTAAATAATAATTATACTAGTAATTATACTGGATTCGGCATGATTTCTTGCCGGTCAGAGTCCTGGATATGAGCCACCTTCCGAAAGAAAGACTGCTTCACGAATTTCTCAGCATCCTCCGCCACCTGCTCCGGATCTGCCACCTCCGGGACAGTCTCCCGCCTCGACTTCCGGACGGATACATTGGGAGCACGCCCCAGCTGATGGAGCGCCGTGTACACGCCGAAACTAGCGGATATTGCTATCATTCCCAGGGCAACGCACACTGGAACGAAATCACCTTTCCGTAACCTGTATGAACGTATGTCCAACTATCCTCACTGATAATATCTATATATGTTAAGATAATAAACAAAAAGAATGTCAAATTATAATTGGACATGATGAATCCTGGCGAAGAGTGAATCAAATGAGGAGAATCAGCATATGCTTTCAGTTTCGGGGAAGTTGACGTCGTAAAACTCGACCTTCCTCGTAACTCATTGCCAATCAATCTCCAACTACCCTGCAAAAGAACCAAAAATTGTAAAATTATATCAGTTGTTCCCAAGTTTATATATGTATCCAAATTGATGAAAGGAAATTGAAACTAAAATGCATAAAAACAAGTATAGAGTTTCGAAATGCCTTCATTATAGTCCGATCTTTTTGTGAATATCGAAAGTTCGTTGTTGCAGCCGTCATTAATTTATAGCTGCGGGGAGGCATGCAGAGAAAAGGATAGCTGTCACAAAACTAACAGTACAGCGTCCTGTGGAATCCTATTGAGGCCACACGTACGTATGTCCTCATATTCCCAAACTACTTTAACCTCGAACGTATATTATTACGTTAATTAATTTTATATTTGTACAAGATATGCATTTGATTTCTGTATAAGTTATCTACCAACTCCATATTAATTAAAATATATATGTTAATATTATGATTATTTTAGATTAATCATATTTTTGGGGTGAATTTGGAAGGTCAAATTTTCAACAAGTGGTATCAGAGCCAGGTTCATTTTGCGGCTGTGTAGCTTTGGTGTGGTAGATGAATATGCATTCACTAACGAGGTTCTCTCTAGGAAAATCGATATTTAAGTGTGACCCCACCAATTATTCTGGGAATCTTGAAGTCCTGTCTAGAAAAGATCGAGAATCTCTATTTCCTTTGAGCTTACTTAGTGTGTACTACTTAGGTCTACAGTAAAAGTCATCAAAGTATCACAAAACAATGTCGGGAAGCAGAGTTTCGAATGCAGTCAGATTTTATGTGTAGAAATTTGATTGGAAAATCAGCTTTGGCTTGGGCAAGTGCAAGTCAGGGATGTGTTGATTCAATCTGGTTTACACAAGGCATTAAAGGACAGAGTATTCCCTAAAAGCAGCAGTGATACTAGTTCGACTGGTGGAACGACTAGTGCAACAGGCAAAACTGGAATGAGCAGTGAAGATTGGGAGGATCTGGATTTGAGAGCAGCAAGTGCAATCCGTCTGTGCCAAGCCAAAAATGTTCTTGCAAATGTGCATGGAATGTCTACGGCGAAGAAACTCTGGGAAAAACTGGAAGAGTTGTATCAGACAAAGGGCGTCTCAAATCGGATGTATCTAAAAGAATAGTTTCATACATTGCAAATGAATGAGGTATGACTATTTCAGATCATTTAAGTGTTCTCAATGGCATTGTTTCAGAGCTGGAACCTATTGGAGTTAAAATTGATGATGAGGATCAGGCGTTGAGACTCATATGGTCTCTTCCACGTTCGTATGAGCACATGAAGCCGATATTGATTCATGGAAAGGAGAAAATCATTTTCTCAGAGGTTACTAGTAAGCTTCTCTCTGAAGAGATGAGACTTGGCGGGAGTAACGGTTCACATGAAAGTTTTGCAATGGTGGCTCATAATTGGAAGAAGAAGAACTCCGTGAAGAAATCCTGTTGGAGATGTGGACAACCTGGCCACATCAAGAAAAATTGTCCAAGAGCTGGAGCAGATTCGGCAAATTGCTTCGTATCAGCAAGTGGAGATGCTGATAATGAAGCTAATATTGTCTCCTGTTTTGATGTTCTTTGAAAAAGGACATGTACATCCTTATGGCATATCGCTGTCCCCAAGTTGCCATGATAAATGATGTATAATGTTAGCGGGTCCACAGTTTTGCACACGGGCTTTGGTTTGGCATTGATGCAGGGTGTGTGATTAAAATATATGTCGATGGCTGATTAACTTCAAGGAGAGCCAAAACGTGGTAGTTGCACCATAATTTTGCAGCAGGGTTATTTTTTTGACATGAGCCGAATTGAAATGCTTGGAATGGTTTGTTCCGAGTTAGTGTGTTCTTTATGGTGGAGCATAGTAATTCTCTACGTTGAGAATTATGATTATCTTTGTGGTGTTGGTAGCAGAAGCTATGAAGATCTTCATCGATGTGGAGTATTGTGGGATGACAAAGCTACAAGGTGGAGATTGTTGGGTTGAGCTTATCGATAGAGCAAGGAAAAATGGCCAACTTTTGTAATATAAAATAAGGCTTGAGGCTTCAGTTTTAAGTGCATCAGTCAATAGCTTATCTAGCAACTTTTGGCTTTAGATAAATTTCTCACTTGTTTTAGAATCTAGTAAAATTCTTAGTATGCTCTGTGGTTGCAGCTGTGACTGGGCTTCCACATCAGAAAAGATTTTATTAGGTGTCTTTCTTGTAAGGGGAGGGGTGTGAGTTATAAAGTATGGCTAGTGGGAAAGCTTTGTGGGTGTGTTTGGGGTGAGAAGAAAAATTGTGTGATTGTAATAATTTTTCATATAGTGTATTTCTTCTCTGGTCATGTTGGTGTTTTTCTGGGAGTTTTTCACGTTCAATCCTTGTGTTATTATTTCTCCTTTTGCTTGCTTTTCCCATAAAATGTGCAGATCTTTGGGGTGAATTTGGATGGTCAAATTCCCAACAATATTGACTTTATCTATAAATATGACACAAATCGGCCTATACAAATATTTTCTGTATTAGGTTTGGTTGTTCTAAAAGGATAAGTGATATATAGATAATTTGTTTGATAATGAGATGATAAGTTAAGTAATATATAAAATATATTATGTTTGGTTCTTATAAATAAATTAATGTGGGACTTTATTAATGTGTTTGGTGGCCATGATAATATATGATATAGCTTGAAGAAAATCATAAAATACACAATATACCCTTCGTTCGCCTTTGAATTATTTCTAATATTTTCAGTGTACCATTATCATTTAACAAGAAATTGTAATGAACATGAAGCAGTATAAAACCGAGAATGAAGATTAGCCAAAGTTAGATGCAAACAATGCAACTGAGTTCGGCTTTTGCTCCATGTTCTCTATTTTTTATAATATCTCTGCAGTATTGAGAGGTGTAAGATCATTTTCAGACATTATTTTTTTATCTCTCCTTCATTAATTGTTGGAATATAATTTGTTATATGGACCAACATATGTAATTAATTGTGTATTGTTGTTATCTTAAGTTTTAGCCCAAATAAAGTGACCAGAATAAAGTTAATAAAGTTGGGATATAAGCATCTAATATGGTATTGAACTTTAATGTCCAGAGGCAAGTGTGTTTTTCTATTTGATTGATATAAGGGGTCATGGTCCCAAGGTCACACGATTGAGTCATTCTAATTCTATCATGTCAACAGTTAGAGAGTGTGAGAGAAGATTAAAGGACTCTCAAGGCTAATCGTGAATCTGCAAGACCATAGTGCTAACATCTGCAAGAATATCAATTATTATGGACTTCAGGTACGCTTTCAAATAGTTGTCTATATTTCTTAATGATTTAGCATGAGATTCTAGGATTAAGATAATAGTTTTTTTATCTATAAGGTTATTCCAATATTAATCACTTATACCCGTTCTCGACTTTTTGGTGAAATCTTGTGTATGTTTATTTGTTAAATAGTTATGATTAAACTTGAGCAAAAGTGTTCATTATAACTGAGGAAGAATGTGTTGTAAATTTGAAATATAATGTTTGCATTTGTGTATTCATGGGTTTGCTCATTCACCAAGTCTGACTATGGAGAAATCTTAATTTCCAACTTTGATGTATGGAGTTATTACTGGTTATTGTGCTACAGGTTGTCAGATGCATTGTTGAAAATTAACAATAATACCGAGTTTGCATTTGTTTCATTCTATCTTTGGAAATATGTTTATGCAATTACAGAATTCAGAACAATGCAAGAGAGATAAAATAAACAAAAGTGAAGCTTTTTTCACACTCTAGCCGGTAAATCAGGGTAATAGTGTTTTGTAAATGATAGATATCACAACATTATAGACACGTGGGTGCGCTTGGTAGGTGTGATAGGATAAATAGTGGATATATAATCTGGTGGATAATTTAGATGCTTATTAAACTAAGGATAAATAATTTTTTGTTTGGTGTCTAAGATTAGTAATACAAGAGAAAATAATAATGGGTTTAATATAGTTGATTAAATATTGTATAGCTATATAATATATATTAAAATGACTGAAATACCCTTGAATGCGTTGAGATTATTGGTTAAAATATTCCATATTTTTTTATTTAGAATAATTCATTTATCATGTAAAATATTTATTTATACATATTAAGAAAAATATTTCAATTTAATTAAAACAAATTAAATTTATATAATTTATAAATAATTATTTATTAGAAGCTTTTATGAGCTAATTTTAATTGGCACGAAAATTATTAATAAAATTACCATTATTAACAATATCATCACATTACTAATGAAGCATGACCACAAATTTATACTATATCAAACTCCTCACCCAAACAATCAAACCAAAACATAAAAACAAATAAATAAAAGTAATTTTCATAACTATTTCAATTTATTTAATTAAAGTAAAATAGATTAAATTTATTTAATTATTGGTAATATATGAATTAAACAGTATGTATACATAAATTATAAATATTATAATATATAATACAAAATTATTTAAGATATAAAATAAAAATAATACAAAAATGAAGTAAAGGGCATTATTGATATTTGCACACATCATCTTGCTTAAGGATTGCTAAACCCTTGTGGGTTAACGGGTTCATTTATCAAAGTATCAATACCATCTTTTCATGTGTTTAAATGATTACGATGGTTTATTAAAAAACCAACCAAACAATTGATAAAGAAGTTTAACATTCAACAATCCACCCAATCACCCCTACCAAACACACCCGTGAATTTTTTGGTGTTTTTAAGAATCCCGTGTTGCATGTTGAAGTAGTTCTGCAAACATTCAATTAATTGTGAAGTTGTTCAAGAATATTAACTTGAACATTATACATTTTGGTTAAGTATGTAAAAGCTAGGTGCATTTTATTATTACATAAATGTCGTTAGAATATTATTGTTCTGATATTCTTTTTATTTATCAAACTTGTGTTGAGAAGTAGAAGTTTTAATTCTTTTGCCGTAATGAGGAAATAAGGTTATTGAATAAATCTCGCCTAAGCTGTAATAAATTAAGCCGTGGTGTAGTAATAAAAGGGAATTAATATTTAGCCACGGCCAAATGGCCGTGACGAACACCCTAATAAAATGATATATATTTAACATTATTCATAAAATATCAAAAGTACCATTGAATATTTTTTCACTTCTTTCCTTAGAATATTTCTTTTTATTTTATTTATAATATTTGTTATTCTATCAAATATTTATTTAAATCAATATCTTCAATGTGCCCATAAACTTATGGCACATCAAACTTCTCCCCCAAACAAGCAAACCAAAACACAAAAAAAAATTAAATTAATTATTTATCTCATTTTATTTAATGAATTAATTGATTAATTAATTAATAAAATATTACAATGAAAAACGCTATGCATAAATAAATTATAAATATTATAATTGATATTACAAAATTAATTTTAAATATAAAATAAAAATAATACAAATGAAGTAAAAATGCATTATTAGTATTTGCACATATTATCGTATCTACAGTACAATAATGAATTGCTAATATCATATTTATCTTGCTTTAATACCATATTATCACTCAACCAAACAATGGATACACCACCTAAACATTCGACAAGCTCGTCTAATCACCCATACTAAACAATATAATATTCTTTTCAAATAAAAAAGATAAAAAAAAAATAATAATAATAATAAAATATAATAAAAATTCCTTGTTGTATATGAAAAATAAGCATATAGACTAAAAAGATTAAAATTAAAATTAAAAGTCAATCGATTAATGCATTATTACTGCCCTGTTTTCTCCTCTTGGGGGCTATTGTGTGTTCAATTTCTTCAATCTTTTAATCACGGTGTATGATGGACGAATGAAATTGTGGCATAAATTTAAGACAGGAAAATTCAACAGTATATTATTAATATAGCAAAAAATGACAGTTCCGCAGGTTTGGTATTTGTTGTGGACATGTATACCTGTGTGGCAAAAGTATACAACAATCACCTAGTATCACTCAACAAAGAGACACATAGTGAAACATCCTTAACTCTCAACTAGTTAGTAGTCAATCCCTTGAAGATAACTCCATCGTAACGCTATGGCAGCTATCTCAAGCAAAAATCAAAATCTAGAGTATAATCCCAAGAATAATTGATCGCCAGTTTACAAAATAATTATATTTATCATCGTCATCGACTTCGTTTAGACCGTATAGCCATCTAGTAGCAACAGAGCATCACCTAATCAAGATCCAGATTCTTTTTCATGGCTTCGTAAACCAGATATGTGATGCTGGCTGATGGTATGACTTTGAGAAGATTCGGAAAAATCCCTTTATAGAAGCCCCTAAAACCTTCATGCCGATATGTTCTCAAGAATACACCTAACATGCTATTGTCGGCCGCGTCTTTAGTGGCACGATGTGCTTGCATTCTGAAAAACAACTCTTTATCAATCAATACAAACAAGGTAACTTTCTTTTATGCATGTACAATACTGATTTGTATCACTTAAATTTTTTGCTCATGGACAAAAATGGCTGATGAATTGTGTGCATTACCTTGTTCTTACCACCTGTAGTGGGTAAACGCAAGTTGCTCCAAGGGATCCTGAAATTGTCCCACAACTGAGTTGCACAAGAGGGCCGGGTTCTGCAAAATATAAAATTTTTAACTATTTCATTAATCGTGAGGCATCCGAGAAAACGAAAGGCTAACTTGGTCCAATTAAATTTGAAACGGAGAAGTAGCTAACACCAACCACCATCCTGAAGAACATATTTCCTGGACATGTCCTTCAACGTCTCATAGGCAGCTAAGTCAATTCCTGCGTAAGGAATAATTCCAAGAAGAGATGGTATCAATCCTCTATATAAGGCACGGGGTCCCTCGTGAATCCAGATATCTTTTGATAATTTCCCAATATTTGGAACAGTCCCACTTTCACAAGCATAAGTTTGTAACCGTGTTTTGACAAGATCCATTGGGTAAATAGAGGTCTGTGCCACGGCTCCAGCCAACCCACCAGAAACAAGTCGACCCACAGTTCCTACATCCCCGTTAGCATCCCCAATGACATTCTTTAACTTCTCGTAAGTGTAAAACTTGATGGCACTTTCAGGTGCAACCTTCAACACATTTAACCCATTACCCCGAAAAAAACCTACAAGGCCACCTTCCTTCCACAGCTTTTGAACTGCAGGAACAATTGAAGCACGAGTAGTCTGAACTTGTAAAATAACCTTAAGGCGATCAAGTGGTGCCGTTGCGGTACGAGAAGCGGCTCCAGCAACGCCTCCTGAGATTAAATATTTGGTAGCATCAACATGCTTGCTGATGCCTTCAGGAATTACAGCATGTTCACCAATATCTACAAGATATACCCTCTCCCAGTACCGATAAATGTTTTCTATGGTAGCTTCATGTGGATAAAGCAGAAGAAAATCTCTCCACTCTTCGAAAGTTATAATTCCATTATTGTCTTTGTCAACATGCTCAACAAAACTGCCAAGTTCATCATCATCAAGTTCTATCCCTGCAAAAACAAGCTGCCATGACTTATAAGATGAAAACAATCCAAAATATTCAGGAAAATTAGAACTACAAAAGGATTAATGAAAGAGCTGAAAACAAGAGACCTCACAAGCATAAAGAAAATTCTCAGGACTTCAAATGCTAATCGTGCAAAGAAATCGATAATAACTAAAACCACCGAGTAAAAAGATAATATGAAAACAGCATGAACCAACATCCCACAAGATATAGTCCAACTTTATTATTCAAAGACAATTAGTCGGGGGACTACAACGGTTGGTTAAAAAATGTGTACAAAGATATGGAGGAGATATGAGTCACTATTCATAACTGCTGTCCGAAGTGCCTGCTTAACTTTGAAAAACTGAATAACTACTCTCTGGTAACTGAGCATCAAAACTATTAGAAATTCATAAGCAGTGATACTTTTCCATGCGCTCTAATTGGGAAGAGTAGGTAGGAAGGTCGCACACAGATTCTGGCCAAATTAAAGAGGGAAGAGTTCTCCCCCATGCACGAGGGCATGCACAAATTGAGTGGGGGAGAATGTCACGCACCAAATATCGTGACACGCAGACATGCACGAGATGCTTGCTGGTTGGTTATAATGTGGGATTGGGGACGACTCATTGAGTCGAGTACGTGTTTTAGATGTTCGTCTGCCTTGAGTTAGGCATGCCGACCCAATTGAGTTTGGGGAGCTTGTCGCTGGTCTTGGACCTGACTAGGACGGAAGGGCGAACATTCTAGACACTAGACTGGTTGGGAGTTGTTCCCGCTTCTCTGATGAGCCTATGGGAGGGCGAAACAAGTACACATCGGAGATGGAATAAGGTTTAACCTCGGAGATATGAGAATCTGGGGTCCCCGCACAGGATGTCGTCTGCGTGAAAACTCTGACCCCGTGACAAAAAGGCATACGCCTAGGCTCAAGGCTCAGCAATGCTCGGCCCTTGCACCTCACCACAAGCCAAGGCAGACCTCTACCATAAAGCTCTAGCCATGGTGTGCTTTTAGTGTGCTTTTAAGGCTCAAGCACACCTTAATTGTAAGTTAGTTATTAGTAAATCCAAAATGAATACAATATTTACAAATTCATTTACATTCATAGGCCAAACTTTATTTATTATCGTTTTGTAAAATTATACAAATAAAATTCTCCACATATACTTAGATTCTAGCATGTCATTCCTTTTAGCGCTTAATTTCAATGAAACCGTGCACCTTGCCTTGAATTTTGTGCCCAGACTCTACCATAACTATGTGCCTTAGTGGGCCTTGTACTTCTAACAACTATGAAACAAAGATACAAGAGGAAAGATAGCATGTGAATTAGAAAAAATAATATAAATTGGATAAGAGATCGCTCCATGACAGCAAAAATAATTTTATCCAAGTTTTATCAAGGGATTTGGTTAGTTAAACTATCACAAACAAATGGCACAAATATCAATACCAAAGGTCGGATAAATCTAGAAAACTTTAAACCATGTAAATTTGTTGCTTAACTATTAACAGTGATAAGTGATTAATCAGAACCAAGAGCAGGAAAATAGAAGATGCATAGCATCTTTAAAAACTAAATCATATTCAAGAGCTTGTACAATCATGCAATATGCCTCACCATTAAATCACCATTCAAAAGGTTCTTTACAAAAGAATCCTTATTTAGACCCGGTTTACACAGTTAATCAGATATGATGTTGATAACTGAGAAAATAGTAAAGACCAAACTCATTTCGTGCATGTTGCACATTCATCAATCCATTGACTAATCATTATGCTGCCTTGCACAGATTTTTCCAAGATATGATGAACTTCAAAATTGCAAAAAAAGATTAGGATTTCTGTACATCCAGCCTTTACCATGGATTAAAAGTTCTTATTTACAAAAGTACATATTCCATTCATAATTCTTTCTTACCAACAGGAATGTAATCAGTTTATGTTTGATATTGTTCTCCTTCAACAATATAGGAACCATGGATGCAGTGGCATAAAATTTGTTTCCATCTTGGAGTACCATGGCATTTAAGAATTTCCTACGCTCTCGATAATATCTCATCCTTTTCACAATGTTTGTGAGTGTGTCCAAGTATATTCACATGCAATTTCAAATTTACAGAGAAACAAGAAAAAGCCAATGGTGGAAAAACAAGTTTTAGGGAAAGGATTTGCAAATTTGACATGTTGTGGAGAGGGAATTCAGAAGGGGTAAGAATACTGCCAAGGTAAACAATCACAATATTAAAATATTATCATAAAAATCATTGAGGTCAAATTCATTGTAAGAATTAAGAATAACGCTGACTGCACTCCACGTAGGAAATTAGAATGCACAAAGAAGGAAAGATTGACCCCTACATAAACTGAAAAGAAGTCTTTCACAATTCAATTTTTACTAATTAGTAGCCTAACAAAAGAAATGGACGAAGAGATCTCAATCGCAGTTTCCATTCCTCAACTAAAAACGTCTTTCTGGTTCATATAGATGACAAAAACAGAGAGGTTTTATATTCCGAGACATTATGCCAGAAAGCAAGAAATAATGGAAGGACCAAACCCACGAATGACATGTGCTCCCATCAAACACTGGGGAAAGGAAAAGATATTGAAATGCCTTGTGGAATTTGAGAAAAAAAAAGTGAAAAAAGAAAGACAAAATATATGAGCAACTGCAGACCATTAATACTATCATATATTTCATGATAAAGGCTTGTTTCATTATGAACGCTACAATTCCACCGCAAAAGAAGTATATCTACAATTTTATAGTGCCGAGTTCCAAAACCAGGACAAGGAGGTTTACGGTTAGCACAATACAAAATAGATAATGAAAAAATAATTATGCCAAAGCTGCATCAACGCAGTTCACCAGAATTTCTAAATTAGTGGACAAGACAACAAGCTAGCATATCACAATCCAAGATCATCTTGATTTGGCATTATCTATGTTTTCTAAAACACAGTGAAGGCCAACATAATTGACTCAAGCACAAATCTTCATGAATTACAGATGAATTCTGCGTAGTTGAAGAAGCATTCTACAAGCCAAAGGAATTTCATCATCACTGTAACAAAACAAATAAATCTGCTTCTATGACTGACATGTCTATGCAAAAAACACATTAAGGAACGAAGCATGCATTCAACAAATAAAATAGATGGAGATGAATACACATAACAAAATTTTTACAAAGGCAATTGGCGAAAAGTAGCAGAACATAATTCTCAGAACAGAAAAAACTATTCAGATCACTTCAAGTCAAAGACCTTCCAACAAATACTTCAAGAATCTCACACTTTAACATGCCATTGTGAGTTAATTTGTCTCTTTACTGTTCTATATCTAAATTACAAACCAGGAAATATAAATCCTCGAATAGAATCAAAATCATATTTTTTTAAAGAAAAAGGTGCAATACATTTCTTACAAAATAGCACAGTAGAGAATATATTTACCAGCCTTGACTAGAGCATCCCACAACTCCTCAGGTAGAATACATCCATTGTGCTCCACATCAATCGCCTGAAAAATCCTGTACAATTCCAGCTCTTTATCATCCATATACTTTCTAAACTCCTGATAATCAACCCTCCCATCTTGATTCGCATCGCACACCTCGATCAGCTCCTTCGCGAACTTGTAATCCGCAGGGATTTGCATTGCCGAAAGCCCCTTCTCAATTTGGGTGTAATCCAAATACCCCACGTTATTCGAGTCGAAGAAACCGAACAAAGTCCGGATTCTCGAGTCTCGTTCTTCCTTGGTCTCCCTTAAGGCGGATAGCACATGCTCCATCGATACGGGTCCGGGTTTATCGACCGGGTTGCAGGGTCCGCGGCTTTTTTTCGGGTCCTTCTGTCCAGTATCCATTGTTGCTGCTGTTGATTCCTGGGAATTCGCATTCCCCGCCACTACTCCAGACATAAATGATCTCTACAAATAGAACTGATAAAGAGGTAACAAAATAAGGAATTTTTCTCACTGCATGTTTCGAAAAAATATAGTGATTTTCAGATCTGTAGAGCGAGCTGGGTGTTGTGTATGTTAAAGTGAAGATTGGCTCTGATAATGGACAAGGAATTAAGGAAAGGAGAATATTTGGAAAGGATCTTCTTGCAGTGAGACCCGAAGAAGTGACCCGGATTGTTATTTGGAGCTCCGTTTTTATTAGTTTTTTTTTTCCCTTGATGAATACTATTACAACGTACTTGATTAAAAATAAATTATCATTTTACATAAAAACACTTAGTTAATTTAAAATAAAATAAAATTGCATTTTATTTTATTTTTTATAAAATGAGTAAAATTAGATTTTTTACCAATTTTGCTCCACCAATATCGCCGGCCTTTCTCAAATATTGTATGGCTGTCTTTGGCTCTTCAGCTACCTGAAATAAAATAAAATAAAATATCTCCTTTTTTTATTCACTTTATCTCACAACATTAATACTATTATTTTTATTTCCTCTCATTATTTTGCCCTTCCTACTTTTTCTTTCCTTCTAAAGTATGATATAATTTTTAATCATATATGTAGCGTAAATAAGATACATATGTGTTTGTGATCAGTGTCATTTATTGTTAAAGTTGTCCGGATATATGTATTTTTCATTTCGATCGATATGAAGTGTAATTATTATAGGTATTAGACCCAAAAAAAGACAATTACTATATTTGGATGTGCATATTTTTAAAAAAATTATTAATATACTTATTATTTGATTATAAATAGACGTCAAGAAATACTGTTGCAGAATATGGATTATACTAGGGTAACTTTTATATAAGGGTTGCAGAGAAGGGGCCCCATTTACAAATAAGAGGGGTGCCCATACAATATGCATAATCACAAAATCCGAAAGAGGGATCAGGAAATGGAGCTGCTACGTCAGCTCCTCGTAAGTTAAAAAAATGAATTTAAAAAAAAAAAAGATACATGAAATATCACCTCAGTTCTTTATTCCATAATAATGAATAATACAAACGGTAGGAAGACAGGTAAATAGATCTCTCACTCGATTGAATAATTTTTATCCTACTAACGTTTTTATGTGGAGAATAATCATTTTTGGATGAGAATAAATCCATTAAATTGTCAATCTATCCCTAAGAGCAAAATATCAACCAATCCATTTTCCCCTCGTTCCAAGTGTGTATATATACATATATAATACTTGTCCTAAGAACATAACATCAACCAAACTCTCACCTAGGGGTGCTTATCGGACCGGGTCGATCCGGACCCGGTCCGAAACCGGATCGGTTAGTCCGGTCCGAAATCGGAACCGAACTAACCGGTCCCGAACTAGTCTGGAACTGGTTTGATACCAGACTGGATCGGTTCTACCATTCCGGATCCGGTATCTTACCGGTTCCGGACCAAACGGATCCGGTTCCGGATTGAACCGGAACCGGATCCATTTTTTAAAAAAATAAAAAAAATCGATAAATCCTTTCCTTTTTTAAAAAAAAGAAAAAAGAAAAATCTGGTTCCGGGTTGGAACCGGTCCAACCTGGAACCGGTGGAATCGGAACCGGATCCGATCCGGTTCCTTACCGGATCGCACCGGTTCCGCCCATAACGGGACCGGAACCGGTCGGTTCCGGTCCGGACCGGTCCGTTTCGAACCGGTAACCACCCCTACTCTCACCCATGAATAATATATATATATATATATATATATATATATATATATATATATCTTCTGATTCAATTATTAGACGTCATAAATTTATTTGTTCAAATTAAAAATTGGACCCATCAATTAATATGCATTTGTGTCCATTTGGTCTTTTCACAAATGAGGAGGTGGTTGCACGTTAACAACACGTGTTTCTTGGTTTTAATAATTTATGCATTCCCTATAGACTTCACACTGGTAGGTGTGACAAGTGAAACAAACCTTTTCTATATTATTATTATAATAAATAATATTCGAAATCATTTAAATATGGATTACTCTTTTGTAATGCAAAGTCTTGATTTGAGGATTTGGAAAATAGATCTTCCAAGTACATATTGCTTTATTCGACCCATATTTTTTTAATGCATGTGGTACAAGTCAACGATGACCAAAGACAATAAAATGTTAAATGTGCAGGAAAATAATCCGCCTAAAAATAGTTTCGGAATAATTTTAGTCAAAAATAGGGTTTATTGTGATAGACAATCTCCTAACACCAATAAAAATGGCACCTTTATTTTGTTGCATGTGATTTTTTTTACTAATAGAACCGACAAAATATCGGTTAGTTCATCGATAACCAAATTATCTGATTTTTTAAGAACTATATAGATTCAGAACTGTACAGGGAGTACATTTTTATAGATTTTCAATAATCTTAAATGGTGATATTATGATCTTATCATGATCTTTATGAATTGTTATGATATGGGTATTGTAATGTTGGTATGTTCATCCTGTGTGGGGTCTGTTTCTATTGAAACATGTACTACAACTGCAAAGTTATTTTGGCGTAGCAAGCTCGAGCTTGGTTGGATAATATTGCCTCCGAAAGTGTAGTATGAGATTGGGTAAATGATATACGTTATTTATGCAATTAGTTGGGTATTCATTATTCGTGGCTCTCCTGTGAGCACGTGGATGCGTGTATATGGACTGTATAATAGTGTTGAAGTCCTCTTTCTATATAGTTGATTGATGTGCATGTTATTTTGAGGAGCATGTGCTATACGATGTAGTCATGACGGGAATTCATAGCTTGCTAGTATTGTGACTTCCCTTGCTAGGTACTTTTATCTTTAGATTATGGTGTCTATATATTGAGGGTGTTTATAGTTGTGTATTTTTCTGGGATAGTCCGATTTATGGGGAGACTCTGCCCAAATTTTAGTCATGGGAATATGTGAAAGCGTGTAATGATTCTTTTAAAGAAAAGATTTTTTTTTACATACACAAATGACGTCATAATTGCATTATTGACGTGTTGGGTCGTGGGGTCTTACATTAATGGTGTTATAGCAGTGGTTTGCTCTTTGGGGGCTGTTGAGGACCTAGGAACATGTTGATGGAAACATGTAGCACATACTTATGCATAATGATAGTTAATGTTGTGTGACACAACTATTTTGGCTTATATACGTTTATGATATGGGATTGTAAATGGAATGTGTTATGCTAACCATGATTGTTGCAGGAATCGTATGGGATAACATTAATGATAATGTCTTTTAAGATGCGTGATGGATGGCATGCCACGCTGACGGTAACTAATGTCGATGGGGAATCAGAAAATGGGAAACGAGATACAATATCCAGGGACAGAATAAATGGACTATGTAATGTAAGGATTGGGTATGTGTATGTCATAAATGTGATGACAGGTATGTGACGACATACTATATGCTAATTCAAGTTATCTCTGTGTATTGTATTATGTATTGGTAATGCAGAATATGCCCTCACGAGTGTTGGGACGATATCGATAGTAACGAGTTTTCAGTGTGGAAAATATTATTTGAGATTTTCTTTTAACGGTATGGTGTTGAAATTTTTCACTAATGATGATATTGATGGTTCTAGTGGATGGTGAATTGATGTGGAGTTATTGTTTTGGGGTCGCCACTGATGAGCCGAGCGATGTGGTCGCCGCTGATAAGCGACCGATGTATATTGGGTCGCCACTGACGAGTGTGCGATGTGATTGGGTCACCACTGATGAGTGAGCGATGTGGTCGCCGCTGATGAGCCAGCGATGTGGTCGCCGCTGATGAGCGAACGATGTGATATTGGGTCGCCACTGATGAGTGTGCGACGTGATTGGGCCGCCACTGATGAGTGAGCGATGTGGTCGCCCGTTGATAAGCGAGCGATGTGATATTGGGTCGCCATTGACAAGCGTGCGATTGTGGTTGGGTCGCCACTGACGAGTGAGCGATGTGGTCGCCGCTGACGAGCGAACGATGTGATATTGGGTCGCCACTGATGAGTCTGCGATGTGACGGGGTCGCCGCTGACGAGCGAACGATGTGTTATTGGGTCGATGCTAGAGAAGCATGCGACGTGTATATTGTTATTGAGTCGATGCTAGAGAGAGCATGCGACGTGTATATTGTTATTGGGTCGATGCTAAAGAGAGCATGCGACATGATATTGTTATTGGGTCGATGCTATGGAGAGCATGCATCGTGATTATTGTCAGGACCAACACTACTGAGAGTGTGCAATGTATTTTATGTGCCTCCACTATAGAGGGAGGGTGATGAATATATGTTGATTTAAATTGTCCTTGTTTGATTCAACATATCTGTGATGATCAAATGTCCATGTGAACGCAATACATGAAGAGAGTGGATGAAGAGAACACTTATTATTTTCTTTCATTGTATTGCAGTGGTTAATGCAAAACGGGGTGGTGATGTTATACCGATTTATTGATGACATTTAACTGGGCGAGATGATGTTGGTTATGATTATATTGTGATATTTGAGATTGATAATATTTACAGCTATACATATCACAGCGATGGAAACATTGTGAATGCCACTGATATGTCGAGGCGATGAATTTTTGGACTGTCATGTTATTGATGATGAGTATATCAATTGTGTATTGATATGAAATTATATTTTGTGGAATATTTATGTTCAGAATATGGATAGTTTAAAGGATCAAGTGTGGATGCACTGCGTACAGTAAGTGTTATTACATCTTATTGTTTTTAAGAATGTAATTTT